>BDCZ01000133.1:32190-47660 GCA_001662365.1 Chlamydomonas applanata
CTTGGTGGACCCCACGCTCCCGTCACCACCTCCGTCGTTGCCCTCATCATCCTCGTCGTCCGCCTCTGCAGCCTGCTGGTTCTCCACATCCTCACGGCTCGCGGCCTGGGGCACAAGCAGCCCAAACACAGGAGCATGAGGAAGGACATGGACACAAAATGAAGAAGAGTAGGATGAGGAGAAGGATGAGGAGGAGGCACAGGCGTTGCCAAGGGGTTGAGGGGGGTTGCCAAGGGGTTGAGGAGGGTAGTCCGAGGACAGTGGAGCACAACAAGGTCGTATGTGCGTGGTGGTGGTGGTGGTGGTGGTGGGGGTTGATTGTGGCAAAAGAAGGCGATGGTACCGCAGAGGGAGGGGAAATAATATGACTGATATGAGAGGCAGTATGATTCACAGATGACGGGGAGCACAGGCCATGGCTGACACGGGTGGTGCCTTGTCAGGTGCACGAAGCATCCGCCCCTCAGCACATGAGGCACGCCAACATGCGCTCCTTTCCCCGCCTGCCCTCCTTTCCTTTCCTTTCCTGTCCGACCTGTCCACTCTCTGTTCCATTCCCACCTCTGTGCCGCCCCTGCTTCCCCCCCTCTTCCCCTCCGCCCCTGGTCCCCCACAACCCCTCCCATCCCCTTCCTTTCTTTCCTCTTGCTCTCACGCCCGCCAGCACACCTGGTCTGCAGCTTTGGGCCCCAGCACGAAGCCCCACTTGGACAGCAGAGGCTTGAACTTGGATGCCATCAGCGCGCGGTCGAGGTCCCGGCGGTCAATGTAGCTGCGCACAGCCTCCCCACCCAGCACGCGGTCCTTCAGCGCAGTCCACCGCTTCTTTGCAAACGCCTTGCGCACAACATCGGGGTTGTCTAGGTCCTCCTCACCCATAGGCACCTGTAGCAGTTGGTAGTGGGAGGGCGGGTACTGGTGGTTTGCAGCTAGTACAGATTGGGGGGGTTGGCTTCAGGTGGTTGGATGGTGCCGGCAGTCCTTAGCGCGTGAATGGGCTGGTTGGGTGCCAGTGGTGGCGGGTTGTGGGCACTTGGTTGCTGGCTCTTATGTCTTAGCGTACTTGGGAGGGTGGTTGTTTGAGTGGGCTGCTTGCCCGGGAATGGTTGGATGATTGGCTGTTGGTTGATGGGTTAAAAATAATAATAATAATAATAATAATAATAATAATATCAATAATAATAGTAATAATAATAATAATGATAATAATAACACGGCGTGTCAGATGTGGCTGCATGCCGGAGCCTGACAGGGTGGTGGGTGGTGGGTTGGTGGGTGCTAACTATGGACTGCGGCACGGTGGAAGGTACACAGCTACATGCGCAGCGCTCACCTCATGCTTGGCAGGCGCTGACTGGCTCGATGCCTCCGGCTGTGGCCCCCCATTGACATACGCGACGACCGACGCGACCAACAGGTTGTACAGGGAGTAGCCGACGCGCGCGGCCCACATGTAGAGGGAGGACCACAGCAGCACTGCAAGCAGCCCGATGATGAGGACGTAGAGCACAAAGCCCACTGTGGCCAGTGCTCCGGCGCAAACGAGGAACGCGAGGGTGACTAGCACCGTGCCTGTAGTGGCACGCAGCTCAGTGCGTGCGCGGCTCTCAGCCGCCGCCAGCTTCTCCCACTTGGTGACTGCAGAGCACATGGCACCAACCGAGGGGTTGTTGGGCCACAGAGCAAGTCACAGGGGCCAGGGTTTCATGATGGACATGGCATCATGGAGGGGACGTTGGGGCACAGAGCAAATCACAGGGGCCATGGTCATGGGCAGCTGCGCAACAGGATGGCGGTTGAGCTGGTTGGTTGCAGGTGGTTAGGTCGGGAGACGGCAGAGTGTTGAGCGGCTGATGCAATGAGGGTTCATGATGGGGCGATGCGGCAGCTGGGCGGTGGGCGGAGGTGGGCCGGGTTGCGCGCACGCGCAAAAGGCTGTCGTCATGCATTGCCACGCCATGTTATTACTATTACTATGCATTGCCACGTGCTCCTCCTTTTGTCATGGCAGGCAGCACTCATGCTGACAGGTCCACACGCCACGTACCCAAGCCTGTGCTGTGCAGCCCTTCCGCCATGTACTTGTAAATCTTCTGAGCTATGTCCGCCTGCTTCTCAACTGCCCCTGGGTCCATCCCACGTGCCATGGGCTGTGCACCAGCCACAGCAGGCACCGCGCCATCGCCCATGGCGCCCTCCCCACGCGCCGCGACCTGCAGACGTACACGCGCACGGCCAGGGGCAGGCTGGGGTGAGGCGTGTGATGGCAGCAATGCAGCAATGCAATGCAGCAATGCAACGATGAAGCAGCACCCGTTCACCACACACATGCGGCGACAACCACAGCCGCAACTACCCATGGCATCAATGCCAATCGTTGAAAATACCGGGCTCGTTGAACCCCAGCTGGGCCTGCCAGGTGGTGCAGCTGCGGTTCAACGTGCCCGGTGTTGTGACTTATTGCCATCAGCTCTACTTGCTGGGGATGCGTGATCGCTGCCTGATTGCATCTGCTGCCTGATTACGCCTGCTGCCTCTCTGGTCAGTTCATCTGTCCAAGGCTGAGCCAGCTGGCTATGTGGAAGGCAAACTCCCAGCACCCTGGCTTTCAAATCGTTCGCGGTGTCACATGTCGTCAGAATCTGGGGACACACCTGTGCCAGGGTGGCGATACCCATGTGGTGGGAGCTGGGGCCTGTGCCAGGGGGTGTTGAGCGCAGCCGATTGAACAGCTCCTCGTCCCTGACCTTGTTGGAGCGCTGCAGCAAAGCACAGGAGCATCAAAGCACGGAAACACAACTGTTAAGGTCAGTCACAAAGCCAGTAGCAGACCCACATGCCAGTTTCATTCATCCAGGTGCCAGGAGTAGGAGCAGTTGGGCACGACAGTTGCTGGCCGCTCGCCACGGCCCTCGTGGGGAGTGGGTCGAGGCTCATTGGGGGTGCAAGGGTTTGCAGGTCCCGGGGTTGCAGGGCTGCGTCGGGGGGGCTTCACAAACGGAGCAACCATGCAAGCCACCATGCAAGCCACCATGCAAGCTGGTGAGCAAAAGCGACGCGGTGCTGCGCCTCCCCTCTCATATCGGCGCCCCCTTCTCCCTCTCCCATGTCCCACGCACCCGCTTGACCCAGCGCTTGAAGTTCTTGGTCGCGAAGCGCGTGAGGCCGAGGGGCGCATAGCAAAAGTACAGCAGGTTGGTGGCCACCAGCATGCACGGGTACAGTGTAAACAGGTAGCAAAAGTGGGGAATCTCCCCTCGGCCGGTGGCCAGGTGCGCGTGTGTGTCCCGGGGCAACAGCATGCCGTCCAGGGGGGCCAGACCAAGTTTCCGCATCACCGCCTCGTGGCCCTTCTGACGTGGGAACTGCGACACGTGCACGCAGGCAACAGCACAACAGTGTTCTGGGGTTGGGATTGCACGCAGATGTGCACCCAGGGCAACATCAGGTCAAAACACTGAAAACAGCAATCGAAAAATACACAGCGTGATGAAACAGTACGACGACACAAGCATCACGGCGACGTATGCCACGGCTGCGCTGACGACGACTCCTCCATTGGTGCGCATATGATCAAGCAGGACGCCAAACAGCCCCGCAGTGTTAGTATGCAGCGACCGGAGTGCGCGCAGTGGGCTTTGCCTGCGTGGTTGTACCGCTGCCGCTGATGCGGTGACCGCACGTTATGCATCTGCACATGCCAGGACAGGGGCAGGCAGAGGCCCCATGCGGGTCACTCCCTCACCTTGGGCAGCAGCCAGCCAGCGCCCCAGTACACGATGTTGAAGGGGGAGCACACCAGGTTGTGTTGTACTTGTACTGCATAGTAGTCCACCACCTGGTGGGTAGGAGGGTAGGGTGAAGGGGGCTTGCGGTGTGAAGCGGGCGGGCTGTCCAGGAGAGGGGTGGGGGGTGGGGGCGAGGACAGGGGTGGCGGTGCACAGCTTCAACAGCTCATACCCTCACATCGCAATCCCTCCCCTCCAACCCCTGCACTCCACCGTCATCGTACTGCACCAAGTTGCTGCATGTACTGCATGTACTGCTTGTACCTGCACGCGCTTGTACATCATCTCGGCCTCCAGCTCATCGGGGTTGTAGCGGTTGGTGATGATGGCGATCAGCAGATTGAGCAACAGGATTGTAGTGAAAACGAGGTACGCCGTCTGCAATACACAACAGGCAGTACGGTCATGACCGGGAGTGTGATGTGCAGTACTATCCGCAGCGGTGGTAAATAAAACAAGTGAACACCATGCACAGGCTGGACTGCCAGGCGGGGAGCGGCATGGAGTGAGGTGGTGTGGGGTACGTTTCTTTCCACACAGCTCTGAACCCCTGCTAAACACTGCTGCGAAGCCGTGCAGGATCATGCAAATGTAATGGTTGCGTCAGCACTGTACTGCATGTGGCAGTACTGTGCTGCCCCCATGCGGCAGTATAGTTTCGCACCAGGCCGATCGCGCCGTAGATGTACTGGTAGTCCGGCAGTGGGTTGCCGTCCCCGTCTGCCTGGAAATCCCCATAGTTGTATCCTCCCAGCATGGACTCAAACATGGTGCGCAGCCCCTGAGATTGGTTGGAGAGTGTGATTTCAGCAGGTGCCCCTTCAGCATGGTCATGTACTTGTGAAACGTCCTTTCTCGTGCCTATGGGGGTCGCAAGGTGCGCCAGTCGCAGGCAGCTGTATGGCAGCTGCGCGCATGGCTGTCCAGCGTTTACCCAAGGGGCAGTACACGTTGCCGTCCACCTCTGTAAGATTTGTATTGTACTGCACTGTACTGCACGTACCGCGATCCATGTGCTGTACGGCGGTGACACCTCGCGGTACACGCCAGTAAACATGGTGGCAAAGCCAGCCATCACAACAAACCTGCGACTCAAAGGCGGCCGTTAGCTTCAGCAGTCAGCATAGTACACAGTCAGGTGCAGCGGTGCAGCGTTGCAGTTCGCGGCAATACCGCGCAACAGACCCAAAAGCCCAGCACCCAGCAGCAGCGGCGGCAGCAGCAGTACACGTCTACACAAGTGCCAGAACAGCACCTTTATGAACCACCCAAAACAACAACACTACCACTCTCAGCCTTATAATACCAACATGCAATACGGTGGTAGCTAATGAATGTAACAATAGCTAACAATAGTCCCGTCCCGTCCCGTCCCGTCCCGTCCCGTGATAGCAACATAAACATACCGAGTAGTGACAATACTAGCTACAGTGTTGTACCACTTACATGGGGAAGAGGAAAGCCACCAGCTCCTGAACCATGCGTGCCACTGTGGTGAGCAGGGGTCCCAGTGATGGGTACACAGGGACCACCATGCCCAGCGCACGGATCCACACCAGCACAGACACGCCACAGAGCGCCATGTGCACATGCTCTCCCTACAGTCAGCAGCAGCAGGCAGCGGAAAGCGTGTGTGTGTGTTGGTTACATCGTACGCCGATCATGGCGCATAAATGCCTGCTGCGAGACAGGATTAACAACAATCCGTGATAGGCTTGTAGCTTCAAGAACTGTTTGTTTTTGGTGTGTGCGGGGTGAGGGTGGAGGGTTGGGGAGGGGGTGGGTGCGGGCGCGATGGCGAGTATGAGGGGCTGATCTTCAGTGCTGGGATGGGGAGGTGACGAGTGCTGGACATGTGCGGCTGTCCATGCTGCTTGCTGCCGGCTGTCTGGTTGCCTGCCTGCTGCCACACCAAGCACTGCAGTACGCCATATGAGTCCTCTGGGCGGCAGTCAGACCACAAAAAAACAGTGCACAGCTCAGTAGCCAGCCGATCCCGCAGTCAGTCAGCCGGCCAGCCAGTCAGTCGGTCAGAGGAAGATGCAACGGAGGCCCTCGCCACCTCCCAACAAGGTGCTGGAACAAGGTGGTGGCTGTCAGCACCCAGCTATATATATGTGCCCACCTGGTAGTACCCGGTACTGAATCCCAGCGCCTCCATGTCCCTCAGGATGATGAGGATCGAGAGCACCAGCAGTGCGATGTTGGTCAGGAAGTTGAGCGCAACCCAGGGGTCCCGCAGGTACCGCTTCAGCTTGGACAGGCTGCCGTACTTCAGGACCACGTGCTGCAGTACAGAGAAGCACGAAGCAGTACAGTGCAAGATGGTGCGGTACAGCAGCGTGGAGGAGGCAGTACGGACCGGCAGGATGGCTGACTTCAGCACACGTCTCCCCCAACATGCCACGACTCAGCCCTCAACCAGTCCCAATTCAGCCCCTTGACCGCCAGACTGGACAACAAGAGGTGGAGCACCCAGCCTGCATGCCAGCAGGCCCCATGGCCATGCCGCATGTGGTGTGTGCCGCAGACGCGCCTCAACGAGCTTTGTTTGCACCCACCCCGCAGATGTCCCCATGTCACAGGGCAACCATTTTGCAGCCGCCTGCCGTACCTATCTAGCTACCATAGACATCTACCATACTACTGAACGTTCCACTATACCATCCAGACTACCAAGCCACAGCACATCGGCTGAGATTCGTGCGCTAATCAGCGCACCGCGTGCCAGCACCTACCTGAACAATGTCTACCAGGTGGCCGACCGCGAACGCCAGGAGGCCGCCCGCAACGTATGTGGACAGCGAGTTGGGATACATGGTGGTGAGCTGGTACAGAACCAGGAACCACGCCTCACAGAACGCATGCATCGCCCACCTGAGAGCACACGTATGTACAGGCGCATCAGTTCGTCAGGGACGGCGAGAGCTTGCCTGGGGCTTTCAGTTGCACTGGCAGGTAGTGCACGGCCCCATGACAGCTTTGCAGCCTCCCGTCCCGTCCCGTCCCGTCCCGTCCCGTCCCCTCCCGTCCCGTCCCCTCCCCTCCCACAACTTCAGGCAGGCAGCGCCACAGCCCCAGCCCTGAAACGCCAGCTGCCAGTGTCAATCCTCAGCCTCCTGCACCCTTCACCCTTCAATCTTGGATCATATCGCTGAGTATACGGTAACCATGGCAGCATGCACTTCAAGGAAAGGCCTGGCCCTCGCACCGGCCACGTGGCGAGTTGAAGAAGGCGGTAGATGTGAAGGTGGTGGTGTGCCACAGCCGCATGCACTGCCAGATCACCCAGTCAGCCGCACCACCCGCGAACCCAAGGTTCTTCAAGAACCTGCGGCCATGATAAAGAATAATTATAATAACACGGCGTGTCACAGATGTGTGTGCGGCCATGATTGATTTTACCATTGTTCAGACGGTGTCACCGTACCGGCTTTCTACATGTTTTCATTTCTTCCACTTCTGTTTTCATTGCCGTTCTCAGACTGATACATGATAGGCCTCCAGCTCGTTGCTGCCTGCTCATTGAGTGGTTTTGGCCGTTGCCAAAAAGCGCGCAAAACGGCAGGTGGTAAAAGGCTACCAAGCGTTCAAGCTGTAGCTGACGGGGCGCGGAGTGGAGAGCATCTGATGGCACTGCACCGCTGCACGCGCTGCGCTGTCTTGCTAGGACACAACCCAGAGCCCTCAAGCAAATGCACAGGTCACACCTCTAGCTTCGGCCCGCACGCTGCACCTAGCCAACAAACCTGTGACCGAGCGAGGGGGAGAGGGCAGAAGTAGAGCGCGGGTCATCACACGCTGCCAGCCGAAGGTAGGCCTCCCCCTGCCACTGCTGCCTGTGTGACACCATGTCATTGCAGATGTTCGTCGTCTGATAGCATGGCTATTACTTGGTGAGTTATTGAGGTGGCATGCAGTCATCTGGTGGTGCGTGGACTCAGGGCCCGCATGCAGGGACCACATGCATTGGGGCCACACCGTCCAGGTGTGATGTGCAGGGCAGGAGGGCTGTGCATGTGCTGCTGGGGAAAGTGCTGGCTGCAAGGCGATGTGCCATGCTGCTATGATGCTTATGAATCGCTACGCGCACAGGCCACCCACACAAACTGACATGTATGGGCTGAGATGGCTGTGAAATACTGGCAGGGCGCGCTTGAATGTGAGCTCGCGACGAACAGCACGCTCGCATGACATGATGTCATTCATGTCATGTCATTCATGTCATTCAGGAGATGGAGTCTTAATAAACGTGATGAGCCTGTTCAGGCAAGGCACACACCGTGTGTAGTTGATGAGAACCGCGCTGTCCATGAAGTTCAGGTCATGTCTGTCGATTGCGATCTGTGGCAGTACAGTAGTACCGTACTGCCATCAGTATTGTACTGCCACAACATAACACAAGCAATGTACTATGGAAGGGCCGTGTGCAAGCCAGCAATCGCAAGCAGCAGGAGGGCGGCATCAGTTGAGTAGTGAGTGCTGCATGCCCCCAGCAGCAGCAGATGCACACCAAGCGAAGGAATGAAACTATAAGAGTACTTTGGGAGGAGCTCCAAGCTTCCCCGGGCAACAATGCCCACCCAAACCAAAGCACCGACGCAAGGCACAACGGAAGTTGGTACAGCCAGCATTACGGTCAGCAGTACATCAGGCAGTACAGCACCTCGAGTGGCGAGACATCGTTGATGGTGCTGACTGAAGGCATGGCAGGAGTTGGCGTCATGATGTCATTGAGCATCGTGGCCGTGCGAGCCTGGTTCGTGAACTTGCCCACCTGAACGTGTTATTGTTATTGTTACTGTTGTTATTAATGATAATAATAACACGGCGTTTCACAGATGTGTCACTGTTGTTATTGTTGTTGTTATTATTATCATTATTATTATTATTATTATTATTATTGTTGTTGTTGTTACTGTTGTTAGTGTTATTACAGCCACCCATGTCATGGCTCACAGATCGCCAGGGCCATGTAACAAGTTCACAGATCTTGTTGGAGCCACCAAGGTGCATTGTACCCTTTGTGAGCTGGCATGCTTGGGGGAGTAGCGCCCTGCAGCATGCCAAGGCACAGTGTGCTGGTCGATAGTATTAATACTAGTACTGTTACTATTACTCCGGCAAGCAGATGAATATGTGAAACGCCGTGTTATTGCTACGCTGGTGAACATGCTGGGGGTTAACTTAATATTATTACTAGTATTGTTACTACAGGGCAATGTCATAGTGCCCTGCTTAGGATCGCCTGCTGAGCCCGCTGTCTGTCCTCGTGCTACTCTAATGCAAAGGCAGCGCACACAAGTGAGGTTTACATGTTTCAAGCTGGAGCCACAGCCCCCATCCTTGCCAAACCTTGCATGGCCCTTCCCTACCCTCCCCGAGCCCCTCCCTGTAGGTCCCCCCAGACCCTGAGCCCAGTACGCAGGCCTCACACCTGTGCCAGGATGGCCTGGTGCAGCGAGCTGAAACGCGATGCCAGCAGCAGCATGTAGGGGCGTGACTCATCGTTCTGTGCCGATTCCAGCTGCAGTAGCACATGGGGGGCGGGTGGTGCGGTACAGGCAGAGGTAAGGTCATGGCACGGGCTGCTGGGCCAGACAGTGCACAGTAACAGGATAACACAACCCGGAACAGCAACCAAGGGAGGTGGGTAGCAGAGCAGCAGGGCACAGGCGGGCACAGCAGGGCAGCGGACTTCAGCCAAAGTGCTGGCCCCACAGCAGTGCACAGCCGGAGTATTAGTAAAAGTACTAGAGTACGAAGGGAAGCTCCTCTCGTCTGGCCCCAACGCAGACACGCACATCAATGGCCCACAAGATGGCGGACGTGACAGCGAGCGGGTTGCGCCGAGTGCGGATGTAGTGCAACAGGAACACCTGCACCTCGTCTGCCAGCGACACCGCCAGCATCGGCAGCGTGTTGCCCAGCGCACCTGCGCGTGAATGAGGAGGTGGGATCAATCATCCATGGTGTTTGTGCTGCAGCGGAGTAGTGGAGCACCTCTCCTCTCTCGCTTGTGATCTGATTTCCTCCCTCTCTCTCTCTTTTATCTCTTCTCTCTCCCTCCCCCCCTCTCTCTCTCTCACACACACACTCTCGCCCTCCCCCCCCAGGTCTGTCTCTGTGTGTGCGCCGTGCGCTCTACCACAGCCGCACCAACTGCAGTGGGGTCGGGCCCCATGGCGCCCGGCTCTGCAGCTAGCCATAGCGTGGTGGGGGGCGTCTGCCGCCCCTGCGTCCAGCAGTACTTGATGAGGAACTGCGGTACAGCAGGCAGCACAGCAATACAATCATCATATGTTTACAATGATGATACAGCAGCAGCACAGCAGCAGTACAGCAGCAGTATATATTTAAAAATATCAAGCACTTTCGGCCAGCATGATGATGAGGCCAGGCTGGTTGGGACTGATGGCTCATACTCTGGCAAGGCACCCCGGCGCAGCCAAGACATGGTTGACTGGCCATGCAGCAGTACGCCTGCCGTACATCGGTAGCTGTGTGCTGCATCCCACTGCGTGCTGTTGTTGCGTGGCAGTGAGCCTCCACAGCCGCTCTACACCATAAACACCTGCTGCCAAGCATTGGCCCCTTCTGCCCACCCCACGCCCACCCCCACGCCTATCCCCCATCCACATCGACCTGCTCAGCCTTCTCTTCTCCACCCACGCCAGCCTTCGTTCGCGCTGTCTGTCTCCCCAGGCAGGCACCAGCCACGCCCCCCGCGCACCTGCAGCGCGCGCTGCGTCAGCTCGTGCTTCGTCTTGTACTGCAGGATAAGCAGCAGCTCTGCATCGTTCCGCCCAATCGCCAGCCGCTCGAACTGGTCGTATACCTTGCGCTCACGCAGGTACACATTCATCAAGCTGCGGCGGCAACCGTGAAGCATCACCACGATTAGCACACCTGGGAGCACACCTTTGTGCAGCCCATGATGCTTTAGCAACAGCCGCTAAGCACGGATGCGCCAAATCAAGCCAGGAACAGGGATAATAATAATAATAATAATAATAATAATAATAATAATAATAATAATAATAATAATAATAATAATAATAATAATAATAATAATAACACGGCGTGTCACAGATGTGTCTGCATGCAGGAACAGGGATGCTGCTTGGTAATCCACGCGCGTCCAGAGGACAGGCTGTCACAGCGGGCGCCACAGTGCAGCATAGAGGGTGCAGGGCGGGGGCAGGCAGCAGAGCCTGCGGCAGGCTGCTGTGTGTTCGTGCGTGTCTCCCCCACCACCCCTCTCCCCCACCACACCCACTTCAGGAGCAGCAGGGCCTTGACCTGGTCTGTCCTCCCCTCCCTGATCATCTCCGCAAAGTTCCAGTCAGACGAGCCGTCACCATCGCCGTCGTAGATGAGCGCTGAGTCAGCGGTGGACTGAGAGCCGTGGGCAAATAGGCCCCGGAAGCCCTCCAACTGCGCGGCCATGTTGCCCTCGGCCTACGGCCACGGCACATCATGCGCATGCATGCACGCACATGTTTGTATGCATGCATGTGCATGCACGTGTTCGTATGCATAAATGCATGTGTTCATGTGCATGCATGTGCATGCATGCACATGCATAAAAGATCGCTGTTATGCATCGATCGAATTTTTTTCCTCCATTCAAAGCAGTGAGCAACCAATTGGGGGAACGATGAGTCAGAAGCTGAATACTCTTGCTGCAAAGTTAAATGGCGCACGAAAAGAGTTAAGTGCGCACATGCATGTATGCGTGCATGCCTGTGCATGCATGTGCGCAACATCGCGAATGAGAGCCTGCATGCCTCAATGCGGGCGGGAGTCAGGTCAAGGCTCCCGCCCCTACCTTGGAGCCGAGCTTGTCCAGCTCGCGCATCATCTTGGGCGTCAGCGCGCGCGTGAGCGTGGGCGGGTGCGGGCCGCTGGGCGTGGTGGCGGCAGAGATATCCACGGACCTGGACGCCATGGATGCGTCCACGAGCGGGGCCACGCTCGTGGCAAACCTGCCCGAACGTGGCCAAAAGCAAGCATACACATAAGAGCAGCCGTACTTGATCACTTGGCACGCCCCATACCAAAGGGCGGATTACAAGAAACAGGATAAATTGACCGGGTCAAACCTGGTGATTGATTGGCAGGGGAAGGAGCGGCCCGCTTGATCGGAGGCCTCAGAGGGCTCATAATGTCTCATGCTGGGCTTCCTATGCAAGACGCGCACGCCCACACGCACGATCATGTGACGAGCCACTACAAGGCAGGTTCAAGGGCTGGGGTATTGGAGCATTGAATACGGTACTGGCTTTATAACCAAGTTCTGACCAAGCTCCTGGCTGAGGCTCTGACAGAAGGTATTCAGGTTCTTGGCACGCACTTGAACGCCAGCAGGTACGGCTTGTCATACGCCTCGCCCTGCGCGCCGCTGCCCCACACCATAAGCTTCTGGCGCGGCCCATACACCACCTGCGTCATCACCGGCCAAATGTGATTGGTGCTGGGCTGCCATTGCAGCTCCCATACTGTATGATGCGTGCATGGTAAGCTGTTTTGCTCTTTACTACCTGGATATCTATGACCTTGAGGAACTTCTACTTGATGGGCTCCGGCAAGCAGGTGAATCTGTGAAACGCCGTGTTCATCAAACACTGCAGCAGGAGAAGCTATGCACATCTCGTTCAGCCAAGGGTGCAGTACCTTGGACTTGTAGACATGCAGCTTCTGGCCCTGGAACTCCTCCAACTGGCCACCTGCCCAAAGCATCCACCGCTGCACCCCTGAAAGCTCCCAGCTGCACGCACAGCCACGCCACATGCACACACGTTTTCATGTGGCCTGCAACATATTGTGTACTGGTAAGGTGTGCGGCGGGTGCGCATGCCGATGGTGTGGGGTGTTGGGTGGTTATCTGACAGCCTGGCGAGAGTGTGGCGCAGCGTGTGTGGTGCACATTGGCGTGCGCCCACAACCTGACCCGAACCAACCATTCACCCCGCCATCCTGCTACGTCTAGTTGTCAAGATATGTCAAGATCCATACTGCAAGGCATCACTACACATGGTGCTGTCATTGGCCCGGAGCTGCCAAGTCCAGAGCCAGCAGCTGACCCTGATCAGCAGTGGCCCAGCTAACCCGATGCCAGAGGCCTTGCAATCCCCATGACTCTCTGTGTCAGCCCCACTCACTTGCACTCCACGTAGTGCTTGACCTCGTCCTGCAGGTCAAAGTGCTTGCGCAGCCAGGAGGGAAGCCGCGACATGAGGGACGGCCACAATACATACACGCTGCAGGCAGGTGCGGGTGGAAGGAGCACAGGCGGTAGGGTCGGGCTTGAATAGGTTGGGTGGGTCCTTGAGCTTCGTTGGGGCACATCCTGGAACAGAAAATCTGGTTGGGGGATGGATGGTTCGGGGAAAGTGCAATTGGGAAGAGCATGGCGTCTCAGCTGGCTTCGTCCTCTAGTGATGGTGTTTAGATAACGACTGTCAGGCTCTGGCATGCAGACACATCTGTGACACGCCGTGTTATTATTATTTTAATGGCGTCTCAGGCATGGCGTCTCAGGGTGTGCACGTAGCGCATGCACCGCAGCCGGTGTACCCAATGCACTGGACAGCCCGGCACTCAAGGGCATGGCGATGCATGCAGCCTGCGCGCCCATGCGGCCACCAAGTAGCTGGCCATGCCTGCCAGCTCACCGCGCGTGGTGGCCAGGTGCAATCGTGCCGCTTGCGAGTGGGTCAGCAGCTGAGATGAGTTTATCATGGAGGTCGACGCGCAGGTAGAAAGTGTTGGCCAGCATGGGCGGCACATGGGTGATCTGCGCATGGTCAAGCACCAGCAGTGGCCGCACGTGATATCACTGATGAGTGGCATGGGCGGCCGGTCCAAACATGGCCACAATCAAGGCAAGTTATCTGGGAAGGGGCAGTGAATGGTGTGCAGCTACCTGCGCATTTACAGCCTCCCACCGATGGATGTGTGTGATCCTGGGACTTGCTTCCAGGCATGACAGCCAGCCATCCCACGAGCACGAATGGTACCCAATCCCCCAATCCCCTGGAGATGCATTTCTTGGCATTACCCTGATACATGGTTCAGCTGCTCAAGCTGCAGGCCTACAGGGCCCTAGCAGCTGCATGGCACGCACCTGTGTGGGATCCAAATAAAAATAGAAATAAGCAAATAACATACGGCACGGTAAATAAAAATAGTAACACGCACCTGTGTGGGATCCAAATGCCCCTCATCATTTTGGTAGTAGGGCTGCTCCCCTATGGCCAGCCTGCGCAGGGCAGATTTCATGACCTGCTGCGTGCCTGTGCTGTGATAGACTGTGAGGGTGAGGGGGGCTGCCTCAAGCTTGGTCAGCGGGCCTGCAGCACCCCCAGCACCAGCTGTAGGGGTGGCACCGCCACCTCCCAGTGCTTCAGGGTTGATGGAGACGCCCAAGTGTGGCTTGGGCTTGCGCTGGGACGGCTCTGTTGAGGAGGGCAGTGGGCCAGAGGGAGCGGCTGCTACATGCACCTGCTGCACCCTTGGGCCCGATGCTGATGTGCGATCTGCAGCGCCCGACCTCGATCCACCGCCAGGCGGGGACCCCCGCCCCCCTCCGTCTGCCACAGCTGGCACTGCGTGCGAGTGGTGCTGCGCCTGCTGCAATGTGTCTGCCATGTTGCTCATGGACGCGATGAGCACAGTGGAGCCGGCTGTGTTGCCCAAGGGGTCGGCGCCCACGCTCCATGCACCTGGCTGACCTGAGCCCTCCATGACCGCGTCCAACCTCTGTTGACCGTCGTGACCATAATGCCTCTGCACATCCGGAGCCACCGCAGATGCAGTCAATGGTGTTTGCGGGGTTGCACTGTGCGGGCGAGTCCCTGACGGAGTGCGCTGGTCATCAATGTTTGCAGCTTCTCTGGGCTCGGGAGCCAGGAGTGGGTTTATTGCAGGTGGCTTCGACATGCTTTACTGAAGGTTTCGCATCTTGTTCACGCAATTCCTATGGCAACTGAACTAGCGGCACATAGAATGCTGTTTTGACAGGCTTCTTTCTTGAATACTGGTACACAACCATAGCGGTGAGGTACCCGCGGCCTGACAAAAAAAAGTGGTGCTTGAGTGGGGTGATGAGTGCGCCTGCGAATGATTTTAACTGCCGATCATAGTGCTTCGGCTGCAAATCCTTCAGCTTCTGAAGTCATGAGCCAGATGCGCGTACTGAGTAAAAGGCACGCATGACTGCTTTGGTCCATTACTGACTTGAGAACAGAGCTTTACACTAGGAGTCGGGGAGCATTGCATCAGGTTGGCACATCTTGCTGTACCAATGAGCAGCAGCACCCGTATAATGTGCTGAGATGCCCGCGCATTCATCACCTGTTACCTACCGCCCACCTGGACCAAGCCGCAACGCCATTGCGTGTCAATTATGAATCAGTGAAGACGGTAGTGAGTTGCAAGCTGCCCAGTGGGGCAAAGGTGCAAAGCCAATTAACTGCGCAGCCTCTTGCAATCTTGCCTAACCCAGCTCTGCGGCTTTCATGTCTACCTGTATGCTGTAGAATGTGAACAGATATGTTGATGGTGACCAGAGGCCGATGCGTCTCCCCCACACCACAACACCACCACCACAACAACCACCACAGCTCATGAACCAGCAGCAGCATGGGGGGGGGGGGGGGGGGGGGGGCAGAAGCAAGA
>BDCZ01000133.1:62283-77162 GCA_001662365.1 Chlamydomonas applanata
GTGTGAAGAGAGAGAGTGTGTGTAGGGAGGGGGAGATGGAGGGCCCTGGAGAGTCAGCCAGTACATCACTGTCCTTCTACACGTGCTGGCAGCTAGCCGCAGGTAGCATGCTGTGCACAAGCAACATGCGCACAAGCAACGAAACGACATATGCTGTGCATGCCTGCTTTGCCCCCAGCTCATTGAGTCACAACTGGACGCGTGGATGGCTGAGTTCCACACCTACCTGTCACTGCCTGAGAACCCGGCCCTGGTGGAGTCAGATTCTGAGAAGGAGGGGGTGCTGGATGCCGTGCGCTGCGCGGTGTGCCACAACATCAACCTGGTGAGTGGTGGGGGTGGCTGGTAGGGGGAAAGGCTGGGTGGGGGGCGGCCTGGGGGGGGGGGCTGACCAGCAGCACTGGCTCATTACAGCTGTGCAGCAAGCCTGACCCGGAACTGAACACCTCTGCCACACGTGCGACGGATCTAGTCTGGGCCTGGGCCTGGGTCTGGGTCTGGGTCTTCTGAAGGATGCGCATCTACCTGGGATGGCTCAGCTCGACTCTGTCATTCGGGGAAATGCAGGATTACGCAAGCCGCTGACGCTCCTTCTGTGGTTCCTCTGCCGCAGTTCATGGAGGCGAACGAGGAGGAGTTTGCCAAGTTCCTGCAGACGTTCGTGACTGACGTGTGGGGGCTGCTCCTGAAGGTCACCCTCGCATCAGGCCAGGTGCGCGCGCGGGTGGTGCACATGCATCGTCTCGAGCACGTGCACCAGGTGTTTTTGCTGCATGCAAGAGCTGCGCGCATGAGCTGCATGCGGGTATGTGCGTCCTTTGTCACACACACCAAATGGACAGCGACCTGGCAATGGCCCTGAACTCTGAACCCTGAACCCTGAACTCTACACCCTGAACTCTGCACCTAAACCCTGAACTCTGCACCCTACACCCTGAACTCTGCACCCTGAACGCTGCACCCTGAACCCTAAACCCTGAACCCTACACCCTGAACTCTGCACGCTGAACACTACTGCAGGACAACCTGGCGATGGCCGCCATCCGCTTCCTCACCACCGTCTCCAAGTCGGTGCACCACGCGCTGTTCGGGGACGCTGGCGCGCTGCAGCAGATCTGTGAGAGCATCATCGTGCCCAACCTGCGCGTGCGGCCTGATGACGAGGAGGTGCGGAGGAAGGCATGAGGGTGAAGAATGTGTAGGATTTGGGTGGGGTTGTTGGGGGGCACGAGGCATGGCTACCTCAGACCCCACACCACACCACCTACATGCTGTACCGCCTGCTGTACCGCCCTCTCGCACCGTACTGCAGGTGTTTGACATGAACCCGCTGGAGTACATCCGGCGGGACGCAGAGGGGTCTGACTCGGACACACGGCGCCGCGCAGCTGCAGATCTGGTCAAGTCCCTCACAGAGCGCTTCCCACTCCAGGTCACACAGCTCTTCACGGGCTACGTGCAGGTGTGCATGTACTGCCCGTGCACCGCTTTTGTACCGCATGTTGTGTACTGCATGTGTGCAGCGTGCGTCCTGCTGGTGTAATGCCGGGGATAATGCCTGTGCTGCGCCCTGCGAGCGCCCTAGTCAGTGTAGGTGCGTCCGACCGCAAGCCTGGCCCCTACACCCTCAGCCGCTGGACCCCTGCCGGCTGGGCAGCAAACACCCTGGGCGCTCAATCCTGAAACCCTGCACCCCTGAACCCCCTGACCCCGCACGCCCCACGCCCACAGGCCATGCTGGCAGAGTACGCCGCCAACCCGAAGGACGGCTGGAAGGCCAAGGACTGCGCGATCTACCTGGTGCTGGCGCTCACTGTTAAGGGTAAGACTGCGAGCCACGGCGCAACCAAGGCGAACGAGCTCGTCAACATCACGGACTTCTTCAAGGCCCAGGTGCTGCCCGAGCTGCAGTCACCACGGCTGGATGACGTACCCATCCTCAAGGCTGACGCCATCAAGTTCATCACCACGTTCAGGTGTGTACAGTGCCGGCCCCGTTGCAGCTGGCACAGCTGCTCCTGACATGGCCGTTGCTAACGCCCCCCTTTCCGCCACCATCCCGTACTGCTGTACTGCGCTGTACATGCACGGCTGCACTGTTGTATGAAACGACTCGGTTGCCATACCGCAGGTCGCTACTGCCCAAGGAAGCAACGCTCGCTGCGTTCCCTGCGCTCATCGCGCTGCTGGGCTGCCAGTCAAACGTTGTGCACTCGTACGTGGGGGGTCCAAGCCTGGGCTAAGCTCGACTCTGATTTTGACTTTGGCCTTGACTTTGGCTTTGGCTTGATCAGCACCAGTGTTGCTTGGCTTTGCTTGGCTTGGCATTGATGGTGCGGCCGGATGTGGCTTGACATTGCCACAGTGTGTCTCGCCAGAGCCGCTTCATTCGTCTGGTCTTCCTTCCAGCCCTTATGCTGCCTCTGCACCGCAAACAGCTTAGCTGACCTGCCTCGTTGACGGCTGCTTGCATGCTCCACGATGCCTGCTGCCAGGTACGCGGCGACAGCGATTGAGAAGCTGCTGGCCGTCAAGGACGGCGGCGTGCCGCGCTTCAGCTCTGCAGACCTGCAGGTAGGGGTGTGCAAATCTGGCACCATTTCTTTAACATGCATAAGAGTCCGGTGTCTTCTCTTTTCGGAGTGTGCCATCTTTTGTTTGCTGGGCATGGGGCTCGGGGGCCCAGCGGGGCCAAATGCAAGGACCAGGGGCGCCCTCTGCAGGCGCAGCCTGGGGGACATTGATTTACTGGGTGGTGGGGGACACGAGGTGGTGGCTTCATGACATGGTTCAGTATTCAGAGGACACATGCGAACCCCACAGCCGCACGCAGATGCACGGCGCCCCACCTGCAACATTAGATGGCCCCACACTCAATCCCATAATCAAAATTCGTATACTTTACATCCTATAAATTAATACTTTACATCCTACAAGATACTTCACAACCCCTTGCTAGTGTTAGCCTTGCACGGTTGATCAATTTTGGGTGTCCCCGCTGGCGCAGGCGCACCTAGCCACCTTGCTAGAGCGCCTGTTTGCGGGCTTCAAGCTTCCGGAGAGCTCGGAGAATGAGTACCTCATGCGCGCCGTCACCCGCGTCATTGGGTGCGCAACACCGTACTGCTTTGTGGCGGTACAAGCTGCGGTATCAAGTCATCCAAATGCCTGCTATGGTGCACAGCTGCGGCAGTTCTGTACAAAAACACCTGAGCGCCTCTTTCATGTCAATTTACAGCTTGGAATGCCACGTGCGCTGTACTGTGAACGTCACGGTACTGCTGTATGGCGGCCAGTATCCTTGCGCCGTGATGGGCGAGCAATGGAAGGCATGTAATGTAACCACACACCACATGCACATGTACAGAACACATCACATGCATGTACATGCACGCACACCCATCACACGCACGCAGGTTCCTGGGCAATGGCATCACACCTGTCGCGCCTGCAGCGCTGCAGCAGCTGGCGCAGATGCTG
This sequence comes from Chlamydomonas applanata, assembly GCA_001662365.1. Classification (NCBI taxonomy): domain Eukaryota; kingdom Viridiplantae; phylum Chlorophyta; class Chlorophyceae; order Chlamydomonadales; family Chlamydomonadaceae; genus Chlamydomonas; species Chlamydomonas applanata. Next base: position 65,764 of record BDCZ01000133.1, read on the forward strand.
CTAGAGGTGGGACGCAGGGCATTGTGGCAGGGGCTTCTTCGCTGGTGCCACATAACCCTGTCTTGTGTGCACACACGCGTTGCCGACAGCTTGCCACACTGCTTGGCTTGTCAAAGCGCTAACATCAGGAGGTGTGATCCCTCTCCCCAGTGTTCGCTTAGTTTGTGTGTTTGCTTACACACCTGCACCTTCTGCAGGTGTGCAAGAACCCCAAGAACCCCGGCTTCAACCACTACCTGTTTGAGTCGGTGGCTGCGCTCATTCGCTACGCGGCCGGCAACAACCCGGGACTGATTGAGACATTTGAGCAGCTGCTCTTCCCCGCGTTCAACCATGTGCTGCAGGCGGATGTGCAGGTGGGGTGGTGGGTTGACTACAACTTGTACCAATGTACTGCATGTTTACCCATGTGATCTGCTGTCTTGGATCACCCCCGGGACCCTCGTGTGACCAAGGGAAGACCACTGTGATGCACCTGTGACCACGTGTGACATGTGTTTGACCTACGTGTGACCTCACGTACGACCCATATGCGAAGGGCTTCCGCGTGGTGATGCGCACGTGCGACCGCAGGAGTTCCACCCCTACGTGTTCCAGATCTTCGCACAGCTCATTGAGCTGCGGGCACCCCCGCTGCCGCCGGTCTACATGCAGATCTTCCCCCCGCTGCTGCACCCCCAGTTCTGGGAGCGCTCCGGCAACGTGCCTGCGCTTGTGCGGCTGCTGCAGGTGTGGGGGTGTAAGGGCATCATAGGCTATGGTTGGGAAGGGCTCTTTTTTATTGGGTTGATGTGCAGCGCAGTGCAAGCTGGTCGGTTGAAACTTCAAATGCATGCGCGTCTGACTTGGCGAGGTGTGGTGCGTTGGTGACGGTGGCGCTGTCCTGCCACACGCTACACTGTTGTTTGGTGCTGCAGTACAGTACCGCCACATTGTACTGCCGCCATTGTACTGCCGTGCAGGCGTACCTGGCCAAGGCGCCTGGTGATGTGGCCAAAGATGGGCACCTGACTGCAGTGTTGGGAGTGTTTCAGAAGCTCCTGGCATCCAAGGTGTGTAGTAGGATTCATTTGGTTTTGAGTAGAATCAAGACTGGGTCAGGGCGGGCACATGGGGCAGGGGGGGGGGGGGCAGCAGCAATGTGCATACAAATCACCACTACCTGCTGGCGCATCACATGCCCACGTCCCCCATTGTGCCTTGCTCACGTGTCCATGCCAAGCACGTCGTGTGTGGCCCTTTCAGTTGCCCGTGATGGGCCGTAGCCTCCCCACGCTTGTTCCATGTAGCAGAAAGCTTGCGTGCCGGCTGCCTGCCTGCCCCCTGCCCCCTCAGGTGCATGATCACGAGGGCTTCCATGTGCTCAATGCAATCGTGGAGCATGTGCCCCTGGCCGCGTATGAGCCCTTCCTCCCCACTGTGTTCCAGCTGCTGTTCGCGCGGTACGTTGCACAACCAGGCCGCTGCTGCTGGGACTTGTGGCTCAGAGCTCAGGGCTCAGGGCTGGGTGAGGATAAGGGGTGTCTGACGTATCTGTGTGCTTGCTGGTCACACACATGCTGGCAAGCACAGGGGCAGCTGCAGTAGGTAGAGGGGGTGCCAGGGGCCATGCACTGGGTGCGCAGCTGCGCATGCACATGATACAGAGGGACGGTGCTGTCCAGTACCTTGACATTCTTTTGTGGCTCAGGCTGACGGAGCGACAAAAGGATGATGTGGCCGGTGCCCACTTGATCACACGTCCCTGTCTTGCCTGCCTCCGCACCGCCGCCACAGGCTGCAGTCATCGCGCAGCACAAAGTACGTGCGCTGCTTCCTCGTGTTCCTCGCCACCTTTGTGGTCAAGCATGGCCCCACGGGCGCGGTGGCGGTGATGGACAAGGTGCAGCCAGGCATCTTCCTCATGCTGCTGCAGCAGGTGCGGCGGCGGGGGCGCGCAGCACGTGACTGGCGCAAGCGCGGCTGCGTCTGCGAACAGCGGCACACGTGTACAGTTCTGTATACATCTGCATATACACGCAAAAGGGAGAGGGGGAGTCGGGGAGGGGCAATCTGCTTGCATGAGCGCTGCACCATGCGTGGCGACGCACGATGCTCCTGGTGACACCCTGCTTCCCAGTGTTTAATGGCCACGTGTTGTTGGGCTGCTGTGCGCTAGCTCTGCGTCAATGAAACCCTAATCAACCCTAGATCACCCTAGATCAACCCTGATCAACCCTGGATCCCCTACCTACCCCCCAACCCAACCCACCCTACTTAAGTCATACTGTGGGCGTGTGGGGTATACTGTGGGACATATTGTGGGGCCAACCCTTCAACCCTCAACCCCGAAGGCTGCCCCCCTTCACCCAACCCAACCGTGCGTTGAGCTGCAGGCTTCAAAGGACTGCCCCCACTCACGCAACCCCACGCAACATTGCAACATCTGGATGCAGGTGGTGCTGCCCAACATGGGGCAGGTGGAGGGTGGCGAGGACGAGAAGCTGCTGATCGTGGCGACCGCCAAGTGCCTGACAGAGTTCCCTGCCCTGCAGGCAAATGGAGAGCTGTGGGGTGCGCTGAAGGAGGCGGCGTACAAGAAGATTGAGAGTGCGTGTGGTGCCGTGACTGCTGCCGCGGTCATCTCGGCTGCTGTACTGCAAATGCCGCGTGGGGCTGGATGCTGTAATGCACATGCCGCGTGGGAAACTTTGCTTGCACCCGTGCACGCGCTGCAGCGGCGCGTGGGGATGTGTGAACCCTGTGCTGCTTGCGTGGTGCTGTGGTGATATTGCCATTGGGGCACATGTGCTCTGAAACCCGTTAGTCCCTGTCATGCAGCACAAGCACGTTCACGCAGCAACGCACATCATTATGCACCTGTGTGCTTTGCGTGCAGGCAAAGCGGCGGGGGCCGCTGGTGCAGCCGGGCCCGGCGCACAGCAGGAGGACGAGGGGGATGAGGTGCTGGAGGCTGAGCAGGGCTACAGCGCTGCCTACGCACGGCTCAGCAACGCAGCGCGCCCGCAGCGCACGGTGCTGGGGGAAATTGCGGATCCCAAGCAGCTGCTGTCCATGTTGCCCCCGCGGTGAGGAGTTATCTGGTCCCTCAAGGGGAAAGGCCTTCAGGAGCTGGTTGCTGGGGCGTGGCTGTGCTGCTTGGGGACGTGTGGGTGGCATGCACCCAAGCAAGCTTCATAGGAGGGGCCCTTGTGAGAGAGCAAGAGCGGCATGAGTTGCGGCATGCGATGCTCAGAGTTAGGCTGTTACGTTAGATCTGATTTTAGATCCTTAGAACGGGAGTGGCAGCTGGTCCTCATGACTAACGGCGCGAGCCAGTCCTCATGCTCCAAGCCAAAGCTGGGCATGGCCTTTGTGGCTGTAGCTGTAGGATTTAGGGATTTAGCCGGTGTTAGTGGCTCGGTCAAGGTGGAGCAGGTGCTGGTACCCAAATGTAACCTGATCGCGATACATGAGGGTGCTGTGGCAGCCACCACTGTCAAATCAGGTCAGCATGGCTACAGTGCAAGTGTATGAGCTCCATTTAGGCATGCAAGGGCGGTCTGATCTGATTGTACAACCGTTCCACATGTATGCAAGTGTTTACTTGATTAGAGGCCTGTGAGGCCGTCAGAAATTGTTCTCGGGCTTGCGCCACAAAGAACGGGGATTGGATATAGTTTTCAACCAGCAATAGTCGCGTCTCGGTTAGACCTCATTAACTGCGACATTGCCCCAAGCGCAAAGATGGCATGCCAGGTGCAGGGTCCAGCCACCCCCAGCCCATGTTGCACCCATGCAGCGTCGGCGTGATGGTGGGTTTCAGACGTATGCGCGCTTGGATACAGCGCTTTCACATATCCAGCGCCAATATCCTTTCTATGACATGCATATGCCTGTGCAGTGCTTGCCTGGTACGCCAGCAGGCTAGAAGGCGGCTCTGGATGAAGTCAACGCTGCGAACCTAACACAGGCAGGACACGAAATGCGTATCCGCAAAGCACTAGCACCGATTTGGCGTCCTGCAAGCCAGCGTTTTGCCCAAGGTCACAGGTGTTGACCAGATCATGCGTGCCGCGATCATGCGCACCGCACGCCGATGCACATCCTATCCATGATGCGTTCATCATGATCGCCACCAAACTGTGAAGCTTAACTCAATTGTATAGCAGCCCAGCCTTTATGCTAGCATAGCAGCAAGGCAGATGGAGGGCAAGTACGTGATTGTGACTGGTGGCTCGAGGGGGATCGGTGCGTGCTGATGGTACCTGAATGTACTTGCATGGCCAGGTCATCATGGGGCCTGCATGGAAAATTCATGGCGCAGGCTTGGAGACCACGCGCGGGCTCATGGCACAGGGCGCTCATGTGGTCATGGCTGCGAGGGATGTGGCAACGTGCCAGGCAGCAGCAGCAAAGCTAGAAGCAGAGAAGCTGCGGGGGACATGTGCCTGTGCGCAGCTGGACCTTGAGGATTACTCATCAGGTGTGCCAGTTGTTGCCAGGTCACACCTGCCAGTCCCTTGGCATCCGGCTGTGCCATGCCTGGCACATGACCAGTCTGACCCTGCTGCTGCCACGCATGCACTAATGCAGCAGCAAGCAGTATACATGCGCGGCTTGGAGCACATTACGTGTCCCACCGGCATGCGCACATCACCCACCTGTTGCATGGTATACCGATGTGCCGGTGCGCGCATGCTTGCTGGTGTGCACCTGCAGTGCGGCGCTTCGTCGACGAACAGCGCAAGAAGCTGCGAGAGCGGCGCACACAGCTGCATGTGCTGGTGAACAATGCAGGCGCGTCAGTGGTGCCCGAACCAGCATGAATGGCTGAGTACTCGTGAGTAGTTGGAGTACTTATGAGTAGCTGAGTACTCATGAATACAAGAGTGCATAGTTGAAGAGGTTCCATACTCCATGCGATCCTGTCAGGGCCCTCAGGTCTTGAGGTGCTGCGTTGGCTCATCAGCCCAGCCATGACAAAGTACCATGCAGCTGACCAGCAAGCACCCCATGGGTAGAGGGGAAGGGGTGGAAGAGGTGGAGGAAGCAGGACGGTCACATCACCTCTGCTCACAGCACGCATCTTCAGAAAGATGTAGCCCTGCAACCCCTTGTCTGGTGTCAGACGGTGTCCGGGCCGCGTGCACACTCGCTGACCTCCTCCCAATCATTCCTACATGTGATGTATCTGACAGCATTCGACGCGCCCCTGTGACCCGCCGCTGTCCCCAGGCGTCATGGGTGTGGGCAACAGTCCTTCAGGGGAGGACCGCCACATGCGGTGCAACCACCTGGGTCCCTTCCTGCTCACACGGCTGCTAGAGGGGGATCTGGCTCCCTGCGCACGCATCGTCAACGTGGCCTCACGTGCCCATTATGCAGGCTCCCTCATGTTTGATGCAGCAGGAGAGCTGACTGGTCACCCTTCCTGGTGGTACGTGACCTCCAATGACTTTCAGTTTAGGTTCGGCTGGCTGCCTCACCGGCTTGCGCAACTTGCCTGGCCGACAGCTGGCAGGCCAGCCAGAGCATGGGTTGACGCATCGTGGGCGCGCTCTTCATGTGCGCCTGTACAGCTCGCTCATGGAACAGGTTGTTCCAGCCATGGTCGAGCAGTGTTGCTGTTACTGTTACTGTAACTGGTCAACTGGTAACTGTACTGGTACTGAGCTGTTCCTGTTACAGTACAAGAGGGATGCTGCGTTGTTCTGCCCAGTCCCGCTGCCAGAGCCATAACCCAGATGGAGCCTGTGTGACGCTTGAGTCACCAAGCTAGACTCCTGTGAAGTGGGGTGGACCCAGAGCTGAACAGGGTCGTGCACAGCATCTGCAAGAAGAGCAACCGGGGCCTCTGTAGTGCCAGCCATTCTGACCGTACTGCCTGGCATACCGCACACAGGCTGCCGCAGTACGCGCGTAGCAAGCTGGCCAACGTGGCCTTCACTGCAGAGCTCACGCGGCGGTGGGCCTCTGGGCCCAAACGGGTCCAGGCGTATTCAGGTGCACATTTGGGGCAGCTGCTTACGCTATGGCCATCGCATGGTTGTGGTCATTTTCCACCTTTGCGTCTTCAGGGGTAGCGGCTCACGCTGTGGCCATGGGTGTAAACTTTGCCCCACCTTTGTATCTTCCTTTGTTTCTTCCTTTGTATGGGATGTGGAGGAGATGCAGGGCCCTGGTGGGTGTGTCACAAGCTCCTGGCCACATGACTCATGGCCTCACGGCCTCATGAGCGTATAACCCATGAGGCACGATGGCGCATGGCGCATCGCTCATGGGTGGCCCATGACTGATGAACAGCCAGTGCACCTGTGGCTGGGCGCCCTCCCTCCTCAGCTACAACCCACATGGGCATTTGTCACCAAAATTCAACAAAGCAACCTTGCACCTGACCCCTTGACCCCTGCACCTCACGCCCAGTGCAGTGAGCCCCGGCTTTGTGGCGACCACTTTGTTCACATCGCTGCCGTGGGGCCTGGCCGCGCTGGCGCAGCCCCTCGTCCCCTTCATCGCGCGCACTCCTGCACAGGTACGCGGCGCGCGGTACAGTGGCTGTAGTAAGCAGTACACGGCAGGCGGTACGCAGCCTGCGGTTCAGTGAGCGCAGTGAGCGGTACGCGGCGGGCAGTACGCGGCCCGCTGTGCACGGTACATACTGGGAATGTGTGGCAGGGGTGCACGGTGTCAGCGTGTACCGCACAGGGGCGCATACAGTTGTGTTACGGGCGGGCAGTACGCCCTTCGTAAGGCTGTGGGTCACTCAATATCACTCAATATCACTCAATATCACTAAATGCCGGGCTGCGCGCATTGCGTGTCGTGTTCAGCGCGAGTAGTGAACACGAAACCTGGCACCTGATAATGTTGTTCCCGCCCCAGCAGTGGCATTTGACTGGCACGTGCTGGCACTGTACTGTCATGGCCGTGTACTGCAACGTGCTTTCTGTGTACTGCTGGGTACTGCTGGCTGTCCTGCAGGGCGCCGACACCGTGGTATATGCCGCGAGTGCACCTGAATTGGAAGGCCGCAGCGAGCTGTTCCTGCATGACAGGAAGCCGCTTCAGGCGCTGGTGGGTTACAGCCACCGCCTCCTGGGCCCCTTGTCACAACAATGCAGCTTTGTATCTTGAAGTGTATCTGCATGCACGATCTGCATGCCTGCAGTGACTGCTTGTCCAGAACTACAAGCCCCCACACATGCCTGGCCGTTGCCTTCCTGGCTGGTCAAACAAAAGCACCACATGCGCACTGTATAAGCGCATTACTTGAGTGATGGCCTGAGCAGCTCAATACCTTGATGGCTGTGCTGTGCGTAGACGGCGTACTGCATGTATCTTCTGTACGCCTGCAGGCAGCCGCGTCAGACCCTGCGCTGGGACGAAGCCTGTGGGAGTGGAGTGAGCGCATGACAGGGCTGGCAGCTGGGGGGACCACAGGTGGCAGCAGCTGACGGCACATGTGTGCATGTGTGTGTTGGTTACATCGTACGCCCATCATCGCGCATGGATGCCTGCCGCGAGACAGAACTAGCAAGTTTTTTATACCGTAGCTCGAAACTATGTGTGCGGTAGATGCAGGGCTTCATTTAGGGGGCTTTTTTCATCAAGGGGCGCTGCAACACGTGCCGCTGCACTGCGGACAGGTGGGTCTCCTGTGCTCAGGCTGGGTCACCTCGCCTGAGCGCTGGGCCACCTCTGTGCCCTTGATCGCGTCTGCTGCTGTCCACCTGGGGCAGCTGGCTGCAGCGTGCATGTGCGCTAGTTGGATAAGGGAGGCACATACACAGCTGGTTCTTTGGAGCACTTTTGGAGGCGCGTAACGCAGCGTGCATGCTGATCAGCCAGTGACTGGCAGAAGGCCTGTGTTAAAACCCTATATGTAGCGGACCCCCGAAGTTGCCAGAGAGCGGCTGGGGCGGCGGGGGGCCACGGGAGGCGGCCCACCGCGTAGCCAGACCTTGAAAACATGGGTAACATATGTGTTATGGGTATGCACATGAAGGGCCTGGACTTTAAGCTACTTGAGACTGGGGACGTCCATGCAAGCAAGATGCAGTTACACAACTAAGAAGAGGAAGTCGAGGCCATCAGCCTTGTCGATTCCCTGAACAGCAGCCGGTCCGCTCATACACAACAACAATGAAAATGAAGGTCCTGTCACAGCAGTGCAAAACAAGACGTGAAACGTTGGGAACACAAGACGTTGAGAAACATGATAAAAAGCACCAAGAAAGGACACGGGAAAGGACATGGATGAAAAGCACCAGCCCGACGCATCGCTGTTGGTACACACCGGCACCACCCATAGCTCATACACGAGTCCCAAAGGGCGGGCCAGCTTAAGTCTCTTTCAAAAGGAAAAAAACAAAGCTTCAGCCATGATAGGGCTCGGCTCCAGTCCAGGCAGGCACAGGGCCCAGCACCTGGACCTTTTCAGGGAGAGCGAGAGAGAGGGACTGTCACACTGAAGGGTTGATTGCAGTGCGTTTATCTTCCTTTGCCCCTGATCCTGATCCTAGCCCCACCTCTCATTGGTGGCAGTTCCCTTGTAACTGTCCCTCTGTCTCTCTGAAGCGTGAAGGGGTGACTTGTCAGCTCCAGGCTCCCTCCAACCAAGCTCCAGCCAACATCACCCTCCCACCCCCCATACACGACAGCACTCACACCACCCCTGGAATCAAAATGATGGACAAACACCTTCGGGTAAAGCCGGTAAACAAGAAAGGGCATCAACCAATTCCACCCCCCCTGCAGCCATCTCACATTCCACGTTTCCATCCTAGTCAACCCTGAAGCATCTGGGAGGTCCACTGAAAGATCCACCTGATCAACTGTCCTGCTTGATCCTTCACCAACCATACTTTACACGCCACCACCAGCATCAGGTACCTCACGACAGGACCCTGTGAACAAGCCCATCAATCCCCCCGTCCCTGTTAGCGACGCCACAACGCACCTGCCAGGTTGTCTGCCCACAAACAGGTTGCCTGCCCACATACAGCAGCAGCACGTGGGACGGGTTGTTAAAGCTGGGGGTAGCTCCACAACACAGCTGCACCACGCCCAAGTCCTGATGCTGTCCACCCTCACACCGCATGCTGTAGTAGCACCTCAAGCAAACGGACGATGCGTCAAAAGGGACGACCGCACGCTGCAGTAGCACAGCGCAGTAGCGGACGACGGCGTTTGCAGTCGTAGGGAAACAGAGGGAAACACTGCGCCCAAAACACACATGCAGCCAGGCAGCCAGCCCACCACCAAACAGTCGCCAGGCCCTAGCTACTTCTGCCCTGGCGACCTGCTTTAGCCACATAACACGTACCACACCTGTCCCAGCGCGCTGGCTCAAACTGAAAGGCATCCAAACGAAACCCAAACAGGAGGGGAAGTGCGTACAGGGCAGCTAGCAGTGGCAGCACTCGGGTAGCTGCGCCGCGCCCCGCCCGGTCGCTACCCACCATACCTCACACACAGGCAGTACAGTAGAAGTGCAAAGCGCAGTGCGATCCGCAGAGCACACATGCTCTGCTACTCACAGTAGTGTACACAACAAACACAACAAACAGTGTGTCCCATCAAGCCATGAACCTGCCAGGCACCCATCACCTAACCCTACTATCAGGCCGGTGCACGCGAGGTGTCCACGCTCCAGGTACAGCAGCCCAGCACCACCGCACCCTATCCTCCTTTCCTGATCCCTGCGTGGCCCATCGTGGCCCACGTCGCCATCCCTCCTAGCGTGGCAAAACTTGAGAGCCCACACCGCGGCCTGATCCAGGTGCAAGTAGGTATGATCTGGCATGGCAAGAAGATGGGCCGGCATCGCAAGAGGTGGGCTGGCATGGCAAGGCACGAACCAATGAATCTGGACTTCACCATGCAGAGGGACTGCATGTTCACCATCACGCCGCATGGCACTCATGGCAGCCATGCAGCACATGGCTACAAGGGCACGCCACTGTACAGCAAGCAGGGGCACAGCAGAGCAGCTGAGAGGGCCACCTATACCATCTGCAGCAGGCGCCTGCTGGCACATACGTGTTGGACACTGCACCACCCAAATGCAGAGGCCGCAAAGGGCCTGAAGGGGTTGGCCCCTCGTAGCCACTAGGGACATCCCTTTCTCACTCATCCACAAACGGCCCGCTCACACGTGGCAGCACCATGCCTCACACTCCAAGGCCATGGCAGCAGCTGGTCAGGGCTGGCTGTAGGCCACAAACACCTCCGCACAGCTCGGCTTGACCCGCCGCACATGCAGCCGGCAACGGCGGCCACCCATGACCTGCAGCTCGGCCCCGGGGCCGGCTGGAAGCTGCGCGGCAGTTGCCGCAGGCATCAGCAGCCGGTGTAGCGCGGGCACGCGCCCACTGCACAGCAGCCCCACCACAGCGTGCACGCTGATGGCTGTGTTCTTGGGAAAGAGAAGCTCCCGCAGGGCAGGGGCTGCACAGGCTTGGCTGCCTGGCTGGGGCAGCAGGGGCAGCATGCTGGTTTCGGAGCCGCGGCATGCAGCCAGCATGGCCGGGCACGTCGCCAGGGCCTCTAGCGACGCGTCCGTTGCACCTCTGCTCAGCTTGAGCACGCGTAGGTGAGGGGCGCCGCGGTAAAGCACCGCGGCACCCATGGCAGCCGCGGTACCCTCTCTCCCTGCACCTGCCCCTGCCCCACCACACACAGCGGCCGCTCCTCCTGCCAGTGATACATCACTCGCATCAGTAGGTGCGTGGAGGGCGGCTAGCAGCGCCACCGTGGTGCGGTCGGTCGCCTTGTGGAGCTTGGAGGACAGGTGGATGTGGGTCGCACGGGGGGCCATGGCGGCGAGCAGGATGCACAGCCCTGAGTCTGTCACACGCTCGGAGTACCCACCCAGCCGCAGCTCCTGATGAGGCAGCGGATCAACAACAGTGGACGAAAGGAGGCAGGGGATCAACAACAGAGGGCACAGGATGGAAGCAATCATTGAAGGAGCTTGCAAGCACGAGCCCTTGTCCGCACAGCTCGTTTAAAAACCACGTGCCTCGCTGCTTTGAGGCCACGACACCACAATGCCCGTTGGTCAAACCCTTCAACGGCGCAACCCAAAAGACACACGCTACAAGCCATTGAGAGCTGCAAACCAAAAGCCACTGAGCCCCAAGCCATCCCAAGCCATAAGAGAGAAGACCCAAGCAATCAACCACTGATGAATCTCACCGTGAGCCCCGGGCAGTTGGCCGCCAGGGCATACAGCGAACGGTCCGAGACGGCAGTGCAGTTGTGCAGCACCAGCACTTGCAGCCCCTGGCACCGCTCACTCAGGCTGATGAGCCCTTCATCGGTGAACAGCTCTGCAGGCAGCTGCAGCACAGGGCCCCGGGCGAAGCGCACCTGCGTGTGTGTGTGTGTGTGTGTGTTGGGGGGGGGGGGGGGGG
>BDCZ01000133.1:79712-124255 GCA_001662365.1 Chlamydomonas applanata
ACAAAAATGACACGACAGGAACATCCTGGCACTTGGGCGGAAAGCGGTCGGGCGTGTTCACCGCGGCACACCATGAAAGCGCTGGACAGCCGCCATGGGTTTGTGACACGTGTGCAGCAGCTGGTAGGCATGCATTTTACATAAGCTGTGCCTGAGTGTTGCTGCTGCACTGTCCTAGTCACAGGCGGGCGCAGGAAGGTGCCATGGGTGTGCCCCTTGTTGACACATGTGTCCCTTGGTCGGCATGTCCACAGCAGCGCTCACCTGTCCGCATCACAGCCCATGTCGAGTAGCTCGCAGGCTCCACGGCTGCGGTGGATGGCCTTGCAGACGACCGTGGGAGCGAGACCGGAATTGGTTGTATCGCATTCAATGTTGCGCCAGAACATGGGCGAGTTGACCACTGCCCGCATAGAGGCGGAGCAGCATTGCAGGTGTAGGCGTGATTGAATACTAGCAAACTTGAAAACGTGGGCCAGTATGCTGTCGTGCAGCAGGTCAAGGGTGGGACCTTGCGGCTCGCACATGTTGTCAACCTGTTTTTCAATTAGGGTTTTTTTGGTTGCCGATCACATACGTTTTGCTCGCGTACGCATGTTTCTGGGGCTTGAACACATGCGCTCCTACTTCGTTCTGCCGCTTGGGCGTCGAAAAAGTGGTAGTTGTATGTGAGGCTGTGACCGTTGCCATGACGTGAGAGGGGAAAGTTGCGCCACCGCGCCTCTCTGTGCAGCCCTGCAAGCTGTGGTGTGCTCCACGCTCCATCGAACACAGGGGCCTCTCGATACCTTCTCATACTCACTGGCCTGAGAAGGTTTTTCCATACTGCAGCAACAGGCTCTGGGGCTTGTGTTATGGCATGATGCTGGCCTCCTGGCGGCGTCATCACTTACAGGTATATGCTGGCAGCTGACCTACCTAGTTTGCATGATGCCTGCGCTTGCATGCTTTGCTTCCTTATTCACGTGTGGCCCCACTGTTCAACCCCACCACCCCTCATGAATCCCGTCCAAGCTTTTGCACACCAGCCACTGCTGTGTCCCCGGAGCAGCCGTCGCTACCAATCAGACAAAATGCGACCGCCCATGCACCATCTCTGATGCACCATGCAAACCTTGCCGTTTGGCGCACATGAAATCAATCAACGCGAGGTGGCCGCATCACCAACTGCCCCGAAACTGAGGGGGTGACATGCAAGTGTGCGCAGGTTGACCAGCACCAACGTGCTGGTGGTTGAAAAGTTGGGCACAGCCACCAGCCGTACCTGTTGCCCCTGAGGGCCTGCAGTCACAGCCACACATGCAGCACACACCATGTGAGTTGGGTCAAAATGGCAGGACGGGGAGACATGGGTGACTTGGATGTGTGCAGTCAACACCCCCAGTCAACACCACAACGGTGTGCCGGCAACCATCTGAGCACCGTGTGTCACTGAATTCACAAACCAACACAACCGCACGTCACGCATCACTGAATCCACAGGCCAGTCACACATCAAGTCCAATGATCACGGACCCTCATTCCACCAGCCCAGTCACGAACCCAACCACGAACCCAATTGCCACCTCTTACCTGTCACCATGCGCGTGCCAAAGGATGACTGGCCTCCCACAAAGTAGACATGGGGCGTGGAAGAAAGAATGAAGGGATCACGGTCATGGAAGGGGTACGTGGATAGGGTGTCAGGTGCTGTGGGGGCAAGGTGGGCCCACTCTAGGCACCGGGCCATGAGATCCAGCCTGCAGCCACAGCCACAGCCAAAGGGCAGCCACAGCGCCGGGACGTGTTCATCGTGCCCGCATGCGCATCGAGCCAGCACACGGGGCATGTGCAAAACCAGAGTGCTGAAATGCTAGTGTGCTCCCTGGCACGTCGCGGTTGAAGCCACACCACGCGAATACAGCAAGTACAAGCACAGGCTCGAGGCTGCTTCCAAAAGTACAGGCCAGAAGACAAAGCCTATGCGCTACCACCCAAGCTGTATCTGCCTCTGGGCAGGCACATCTCGCATCTGTCAATCTGTCCAACACACGACCCTACCTGCCCAACTATCCCTCCAACGCCCAAGTGTCCTGAACCGCCCACAGCATCCTCCTTCACTCCCTTATAACCAACGCACAGAATGTTGACGACCTACACTCTCATGGTCAGATGCACTCAACGCCAGAGGTCCCCATGCCGCACCTGCCCCCTCCCCCCCAGTTACTCTCTTACTTCAGCTTGGTGGACACTACAAACGAGATGAAATGATGAAACATGCCTCCCCTGTCCCGCACCTGTCCCCCCCTCGGCTGTACTTTGCCAGGTCCTCCACATTCTGGCCGCTGGTGCCTATGAAGGACACGCCGTCTGCCTCAAACGCATGCGGGTTGGTGGCACGCACAAACGAGCCATAGCCCGACGCAGCAGGGAACAGGCACCTGGCGCGCGCGGAAACAAGTGACGAAGTGAGGATAGATATGTCTTGAGCATCGGGGTGTGTGAACTGTTTGAGCAGGTCGGAGTATGAGCAGCGCGGGTGTGGGTGTAGGGGTGGGTGGGTACGGGGAGCGTGCGGGCTTAAGCAGCAGGGGTGTGCGGGGCCATGTGGGGAGATGCCGGAATTCCTGGAATTGCAAGGAGGCTGTAGGGGGAAAGGGTGAACATTGGGTGCATCCAGTGCGGAGCAGCAGTAACAGGAGCTCCTTGCGAAAGAGGCCAGAGGCGAGAGGGGCACGCAAACCGCCAACACCCACAGCGTGTTAAAATGCTTTAAGAAACCCATGTGCGAGGGTGGGTCCCAGCAGGCCAGACGTGGCAGGCGCACCTGTGAAGCGGTTGCTGGGGCAGGGCTACATTGGTAGGGTCCTCAGCACCAGGCATGATGTCCACAGGTAGGGCAGCGGCCAGCTCAGCCATCACAGCATCCATGTCCCTGTGCCAATCGGAGCAGGTGCAAGCGTGATGCTGCTAGTGCACAGCAAGCTCGGCAGTTGCACATAACGATATGAGCGCGCAAGTCAGCTGCGGCTGACAAATCAAGTCGGCGGCGCGCGATTTGCACTGTGCAGTCCCCGTTGGCCCAGCATACGATACTATTGTCAGGTGTGGCACAAGGTGTGCTCCAAACGATGCAGCTGCCAACAGTGTTGCATGCTCTACGTGCTGTGTGGTATGCCGTCGATAATGTGTGATGCCATTTGTTACTCACTTGATGGGCTGCAACGCGTACGACTGCTGTCGCGTGTACGCATTAGCCGCCGCGATGGCATCCAGGTTGCCTGCACAGCACACGCAGCACACGCCGTGGTGCGGGGCGCGGGATACATGCTAGTGAGTGCACAGCACAGCCGATCGAGCCATCGGCATGCAGGCTTGGGCAGTCCGCATGCGCTGCTAGCCCCCGGCTGAGCCTTGGCCCTCACGTGTCCACATGAACCTCCGGGCTCTCTGGGCCCTCCGGGCCCAGGACAGCATGTCCAGGCCTCAAATGCCGCAGCACACTCCAACATAGCTACTCATAGCCCCAACCGTTGGAAAACAACCATGCGTGTCGCATCAAGCTGGAGCCTGCCACCTAAACAGTGCAGAGCTGCAGAGCAGCGGGACCCATGTTGAAGTTGGCACGAGTCAATCGGAAATGGGGCCGTGCACGCACCTGCGCTGTTGCCGGCCACCACGACGCGCACCACCTTGGATGCCAGCTCCTGATCCGCACCGCTGCCTAAGTTTCCAGACAGCATGTCGAGCGCCAGCTGCAGCTGCAGGTAGCCACCCGCCTTGCTGCTCAACCGCAGCCCTGAAACCAGTGCCACATACTTGTCGGCCTGTAGGGGCACAGTGTGGGGCAACACACGTGATTAACTGAAAAGAACACGGCGTTTCAGGCAACACACGTGATCATATCTGATTAATCCTCCTAATCTATCATTCCAGCATGGTACCTCGCTCAGGTACTGTGCAGAGCAAGTTTCCTTACAATTCCCAACAATCCCCTGGGAACGCCCAGACACATCCCCAGCATCCCCGCTGGTGGGCAAGCCGAGCCTGCTCACATTCACGCCCTTCGAACGACGTATACAGCGAACAAACGCATTGCCAAGCTAGGCCTCTGCACAGAGCCATGCACCCCGCCGTGGCCCATGCCCATACATTCACGCATGCACAGCACCCCCATGCGAGCACAGCACCCCCATGCAAGCAGGGCACCTCCATGCGAGCATGGCATGCGCACCTCCAGCACCGGCCTGGGTAACTGCGCAGGCATGCCCGCGTACTCAATACCCGTCACGTGGAAGTCTTCTCCAGGCCGCTGCTCCCCGCGCACCGCCACCACAACGCCTGCAGTTGGTTGGTTAGGCAGCACGCTCACATACTTGTTTATTCACTACTGCGCGCATACAGTGCCTTCTCGAAGTCGTCTCAGCATCCATTATCTGAATACTTATATCACTTGCGGATTGCCCCTGCACCTCCCAACCTGCCGGCCAACCGACACGGCACAATGACTGACACGTGACAGGCTCTCTGCGGCAGGGGCGCCCGCCACGCACGCCCACGCGCACGCCCAGCCCTGCACCATACCACTGCACCTCTGCTTCACATCTTCGCAACCTGGCCCGCCTGCTGAACAGCTGTGACGCTCTCAGTCGAGACGTGGTGGGGAGGAGGGTGCACTGTCCGCACCTGTGACTAGCTCTTGCACCGGCAGCGCATCACCCGTGAGAACCATGCGTGCCCCTTCATCTTCCAGCACCAGCCCATCGTCATCTGAGCAGAAGCTGGACGCGTTCAAAGCAGAAGCCAGCCCACGGTCCTGTGAGCACCACCACATGCACAGCCACAGCCACAGTTGATCCAACAGGCAGTTGAACCGCTACCTGAACCAAACACCCTCCGGCTTCCAAGAGCTCCAGCCCCAGGAGCGGGCAACAGGAATGCTTTTTTGAGTTTTATTCCTATTTTTTATTCTTTTTGATGCTCCTTTTTTACTCTTCCCGGGGCCCCCGCTCCCCACCCAGGGGCCTGAACACCCCCACCCGCCTCCCACTCGGCTCTGTCCCAACATCTCCCCTTTCCTCCCCTCTCCTGTCATTACCTTGGTGTACTCATCGAGGATGGATGGCTTGAGCTTCATGTCCTTGTACAGTGTACCCACCACGATGGCTTCAGTTGGATCCTCCAGGGCACCCAACTCCAGGATTTTGAACACTGGGGGGAGGGGGCGGCCAAATGGTGACAATTTGATAATAGCATGGCAATCACAGATAGCTGCTTGCAGTTGGCAGGGCAGCAATCCATCCGATTTGCTCAAGGATCGAGAGAAACCTCTCATGCCAAGCTCGCAACAAGTACAGCTGTACCGCTCCTCCTCCAAATGGATTCGTGGATCGGCATGAATCCAACTGGACATCATCACATTTCGCGAAATGATGTCAAGTTGGATTCATGCCGTTGCACGATGATGCCCACCAACCATGAGGCACAATGGGAGGGAGGTATGGGGAGTAGAGAGGAAGGCGCCAAAGTGCAAGAACTGGTAGGGGCATAGATCAGGACTGTATGATTGCATGCTGTACGGCTGCAAGTACCGGATGGCGCTGGGGCCTGCATGGCATGTGCAATGCGGCATTTGAAGTTTCCTGTGTGGCTGGAGGCTCCATCACTGCATGGCACGGCCGCGCATGCTGGACCCGCTGCCCACTGCACACCTTTCACGCCCTTCCATCGTTCTGTTGCCTGCTTTTTGACTTGGTGTGACATGACCATGAGGCGTGCATAGTAGAGCTGCGCGTACTGTCGCTCGTAGGAGCGCTGCAGGATGCGGAACTCGTCATCCTGCGCGCATGTGCACACCAGCAGCTTCCAGCCCGTGCCTGGATGCATGCGCTGCATGATGAATTGCTCAACCCATGCAACCCACGCTGCTGTGCATGCTCTGGCACCTGCAGGAGCTGTCATGTACTGACACACCCCACCTTGTTCACGTAAGTTGCTGACAACCGATCTACCGCCATCTCCTGCTCGCTGGCACTGGGCGCTTGGAGCAGATCATCCTGGGACCTGAGCATTGGCAAGCGATTGAATGCAGCTGTTTGTTCATAGTATACACACAAGGCAGCGTATGCGTGTGAACTGTCTCAACGAAGCGTGCCTGTGTTGGTCAGCTGCAGGTGCAGCCTCAACGTCTATCATGGCTGCTGGCCTTCAGAGGCTGGGTTCAGCGGCAAACAACAACAGGGGACGCCGGAGGAAAAGCAGAACAAACTCCCGGGCGCCAGGTGTGAGGTGATAATGTCAAAATGCTGACAGCTTGGTGGGCAAATTGCATAGCGTTGCAATCATGCCGCCCAGGAAACGAAAGGCGCCCACTAAGCTACAGGCCATCGCGGAATCACCAGTCAAGGGGGATGAGCAGGAGGCCCTGCAGCAACCGGTGGTCAACAACGACGCAGACGTGCTGCGACAAATTGATGACCAAGGTGCGTCAAACTGCACCCGACCCTTGAACAACTCATTTACTTGCACGTTCTGGCTCTGCAGCACGGACATGTTCTTCATGCTCACGCTGCCCTGCAGTGGCTGAGCGTGCAAACGAGCTGCTGGTGGAGGCCTCAAGAGTTGCATCTGCAATACGCGATGAAGGGCCTCTTGCATGCCTGCGCATCCCTAAAAAGGTCTGCAGCTGCGCGTACTTAAGATTTCATCAAGCCTATGTTTCAAGCAGCACAGCATAGGCAGCACGTATGCCTGCGTCTGCATGCATGCGTGCACATGTATGCGTGGCAGCCTCACCTGTCAGCAGCTGGCCACCTTTGAGCAGCTGTGCATGCAACTTGTGCTGCAGGTGCGGGAGATGTCAGTGGCAGAATTCTTTGGTTTAAGCGAGGAGGAGGCTGCAGCCACATCCCTGAGTGGGCTGCTATCACGACTGAGGCAAATGACTGGGGCTGCTGAGCTAAGCTTAGCACCAGCAGCAGCACCACCACCAGAGGAGGCAGCAGCAGCAGTGGTGGCGCCCGCAGGCCCAAGCACAACCAGCACAGCAGTCATGGAGGCACCACCCACTCGAGTGACCCGCCGCACTGCAGCACGCACAGGCCTGCCGCCCATTGCACTTGCACCCCCGCCCACCACATCCACACGCCGCACGCGTGCAGCCACACACCAGACCGTACCGCCACCAGAACCCCCGGCTCAGGCACAGGAGCCTGTCCCTGAGCATACCCAGGGGGAAGGGCACCAGGCGGGCACGGATGCACATGATAATGGGGTGGCCAGGGGCAGCAGCAGAGCAGGAGCCAGCAAGGCAAGCACATCAGAGGCTGAGGCAGCTGCGCTCATGCCACCGCCACCCCCACCCGCCCGACGCGGCCTGAAAGCGGCGGCAGGGGCAGCACCACCGCCACCAGCACCAGCAACTGCATCAGAGCCTCCATCTGCAGCTGCGTCACCACATGGCAGCCAGAACCAGGCACCTCAGCTGGCGGGCAGCATGCACCAGGCCGGGCCAGGCTCTGTGTTGGCTACACCCGCACATGGCGCCCGGGCAGTCGCTGAGACGCCGGTCGCGGGGGGCGGCGTGAGCGGCGTGCTGTCCACAGCCGCCACGGCAGCAGCCAGCATGATGAACTCGGCGATGCGGGCGGTGCCAGGGGGCACATCCCTGATGGCCGGGTTCACGCTTATGAAGCGGACGGTGGCACGGGGGCGCACGCGGGGGGCGCGCACCACGGCGGGCCGCGATGAAAACGCCATCATGATTACGACCACAGGTGGGAGGGGTGGTGGGCTGGCTGTGTTCTGGGCCATGATGGGTGCGTGCCGGGTGGGTTGCGTGGTTGAAAGGATGATGGGGTGCATGGCTGGCTTGGTAGGTGGGTGCAGACTCTGCGCTGCTGGGAGGGGAGCAGGCTGCACAGAGCGGTGCTTGTGCCCACATTCTGCCGAGAGTGGAGCGGACAGGATCCTTTACAAAATTCACAAGTTAGCTGACCTCCTGCAGTGGTTGCACGCACGCACACACGCAACCCAACGCGCGCACACGCACCGCGCTCGGCCAGTGCACCGTAATGCCCCTGGCAACCTGTCAGCTATATATGAATATATCACATCTATAACACCTTGATCCCTGACCCCAAACCCCACGTCTGCAGATGGGAAGCAGTTCCTGGTGGATGAGGGTGTGGGGCTGGCGTGTGTACCGGAGGCGTACCGCCGTGAGGTGGCGGCACAGCTGGAGGTACTGCAGCGCCTGGCGGCTGCTGCGCTCAACCGGCGGTGAAAGATTTGAAAAGTGACTTTGACGTGACGTGACGAGAGTCGACTTGCTACACCGTTCTGTGTTCAAGTGCTGCCGCGCCCAGCCAGCGGCACCAGCAACCGGTGGACTGGGCTGGCTTGTTTACAGCTGTTAGCATTCAGAGGCGCTGCACAGCTGCAGTGCCTGATCGCATGCGTAAACACCAGCGGCATGCACAGTATGTATGCTTTGCTTCCTTGTTTCTGGCATAGCCGTGCACAACGGGCACAGATGTGGGCTGATGATGAGACATGCTCGAGTTTTGCCCTCATAGCGCTGGTGGCAGACTGGCAGTAGCTCATTGCACTAGTCTTACATTGGGGATTCTCTCAAGCTTTAAAAGGAACGATGATGGGCACTGCTGGCTGTCCCATCCCCGAGCAGTCAGCCAGCTGCTGGTCTGCGTGACAAAGTGGTTTGCCGGCACGTTACAAGCTGAATGGTGTGATGTATGGGGGAGACACTTGAAGCTGGGCCGGACGGGTATGCCCTGCCCTGGGTGGACTGTGTGAAGGATGAGCGCCAGCCTGGCAGGTGCCAAAAGTGGCCAAAGTGGCCGAAACGTCAAAGTAAGATGAAATTTGAGTTGTGTGACCTGTCATGTGAGCATCACGCATGTCAGCCTCAAAGCCAGCCGCTCATCATTTGTCAAACTCAGATGGGCATCCAAGTGCGCTCAACCACGACATGCCACCTTCAAGCTGGTTCCAAGCTGTGTAAGTAACTTCTTACGTCTGAGCACTCCATGTTGATGCGCCATGCGTTCCATTGATAAGCCATGCCCTACGCGCTGTGGTGTGCACATCGCACCAACGTGCAGCGCTCACTTGTAAACTTGTAGTACACTAGTCAGCACGTGCCTTGCACAGCCGGCACAGGCACAGTTGCTGTGCCGCCACGTGCGGGCCTTGTGGCTGTTGCCTGCGGTATCTAGACAGCATGGACCGCAACTTACACCGCCAACCCTGAGACAACCACGCACACAGCGAGCCGTACATTGCTCCAGGGGCGGTAGAAACAGGTGCAGGTGCAAACCTTCTCCTCCACAGTGACAGCCTTCTAAGGTTCAGACTTGCGCACCTCACGCGCTCGACCGCATGCTGCGTGGCCCCGGACGCCACGGCTGGTTCACAAGCACTGAGGGCCCCCCACCCACACCCACCACGCCCGCCGTCCTCACCTCAAACTCATCCAGGGCATGCAACTCGGAGGCTACTGGGTCAGGAAGGCCCATTGCTGCTCCGAGCAGCCCTAGGTCATGGGCCAGGTGTAGGGAAGGGTAAAGGCCCAGCGATGAGCCACCACCGCCTGACGCCCCAGGGGCACGCGACCTAGGTGGGCTGGCTTTTGGAGACAGGAACGGCAGCGCAGCGGCTGAGGCTTGGGGGGAGAGGCTGATGCGCGTGTGGAGGCCCATGCCTAGCACAGCGGCGGCCTCATGTAGGTCTCTGCCACGTGCCTTTTTTGCGACGGGTGGCAGGTGGTGGTGGTGCCTGTGGCCACCTACAGCCTGTCCTGGATTGGGTCGGCTGGATTGCGTTGTAAGAGGCCCACCACCACCGCCACCACCGCCGCTGCCACCTGCGCTGGCCGTGGATGGCTCCGCCGCAGCCTCAGGTCCTGGAGTAGGTCCGGTGGCCAGGCTGCCACCCATTCCAGCGCTAGCGTTGCCGTTGCTGGTTACAATAGACTCATGCGGCCCGGGCAACATGGCCGCGCCGTCTTCGGCATGCCCATGCGCATGGGCATGCGCATGCGCTGCATGCGTGTCCGCCCCCATGTACGACTCATCCGCATGGTCCTCCGCGTCCCATGCGGCTGCGTCGTGCCCCTGTACCGCAAACGTGTCACCCGCGGTACGGTCCGCCGGCAGTACACCACTCTTCTCATGGTGCGGGTGGAACGTGAGCAGTACACCCGGGCTCAGGTGTGCACTGCTCAGCACACCAGGCAACCCAGCAGCCCCACTTTTGGTGCTCTTGGCTCCTGTTGCCCTCATTGGAGAGAGGCCTCCTCCATTTCCAGGGATGGTGTTCACGCCCCCAGGCTGATGTTGTGAGTAGCTGCCTGTGGGTGCAGACCCAGGGGCGCCACTCAAACCACCGGCACCCAAATGCCCGTGGCCCTTGGGGTGGGATGAACCGACCGGGGGCAATGTGCGTGTGAACTCACGGAGCACATCTGCCTCATCACGCGCTTCTATTTGGACTCTATCCACTAGATGGGGCCCCTTCCACCCACTGTACCCGTAGCCATACCCAGACGAGGCGGGGAGGCCAGAGCTGTAGCCTGCACCGCCGCTCAGGCCCGCCCCCAGCAGTGCCAGCTGCTGCTGTAGGGTCATCGATGAGAGGGCGGTGTTGGGGAGTGCTGGGTTGTAGGATATGCGGTGACCACGGCTGGCTCCCCCGCCCGCCGTGCCTCCGGCGCCAGCACTGATGCTCCCACCTGGCCCGCTCTCAAACGCCAGCTGGCCATGTGCATACTTCCAAGGCGCCTGGGCCGCCGCTGCCGCTGCAGACGGCGAGTGAGGCGACAGGGCGCCGCCAGGCCCCGCTCCGCCCACGCCCCCGCCGCCCCCTGCTCCCCCGCCTGTCAGTGTGAGCTGCGGCACCCGCATGCGTGTGGGCGGTAGCTTGGGGGTCTTGATCTGCATCGGCCCGGCAAAGAAGGCCACCTCCACGCCGCCACCCCCAGCGGCGTCCCCGCACCCTCCACCGTCACCTCCCCCACCCTCCCGTACCCCAGTGGCTCCCAGGCCACCAGATCCCCCCGTCTGGTGCCCAGCCGCAGGCCAAGACGACGACACAAGCTCCGTAGCGCTGCGCACGTCCGCGTAGTAGTTGCGTAGACGGGTGAGGGCGTGCTTCGTGCGCGCCTCCTCACGGCGTGCCAGCACGTTCAGCCGTGCCTCCAGCTCTGCGGCTGCAGCGTTCGCCCCTGCCTGGCCCTCCTGTCGCTTGCCCTGCGTGCGTCCATGCGAGCCGACATGGCGCAGGCTGGGGTTAGCAACTTGTGTGTGTGTGTGTGTGTGTGTGTTTTGGTTACATCGTACTCCCATCATGGCGCATAGATGCCTGCCGCGAGACAGGATCAACAACATTTCGTTATAGGCTTGTAGCTTCAAAAACTGTTTGTGATTGGTTAATGGCCATTGCGGCCGCGCGGCTTGTGTCCATCTCAATGTGCGTATGGGGGGCTTGGGGTTCTGTGGGCGGCATGCTTAGGAGTCTGGGGTAACCTTGGGGCTCTGGAGTGATCCCAGCGCAGGCTTGCACCTGGTACGCGAAGAAGTCGAGGCCCGACGCGGCGAGCCCTGCGTCATCAAGCCGCGCGCGCCGTAGCGCCTCCACCACCGCCAGCGCCTGCTCCATGCGCTTGCGCAGCTCAGGGTCGCAGCCGCGCATGTACCGCTTGTACGCGCGCAGCTCTTCGGGCGTCGCGTTGGACTGCGTGTGAGAGGCAGAACAGTTGTGTGAGGCGGTTGGTCAAGATGTGTGACCGTCATCACGTCATGAGCGTGTAATGCCTGGACTATCAATACCGTATGAGTGTGTAAGGCCCACGTGTGCACGCTTGGCCCCATGCACATGTGGGTCGCGGTATCCCGCCGCCCAAACCCCATACATATATATATCATAATATATCAAGGGGGGGGATCATGGGCCAAAAACGGGTGTCTCACGCCAGATGTTGAATCAACTGGTCCCCCATTGAGTTTATGGTTTTTAGACATAAATTTGAGAAGCATCTTAAACCCTCTATCCATCCATATGGCCCAAAACCATAAACTCAACGGGGGACCATGTGAGATTTTGTACCAAAGTGTGACCAAGTGTGACCATGTCCATACCACTCTTTCATCATCCCTAAACACTCTTGCAGCTTCACAACATCATCCCAACATCATCATACACACCAACCAACCTTGCCTGGGCTGTGGGCCAGGTGCCAGGCGAATTCAACGTCACAAACACCCCCATCTCCACCCCCCCACCCTCCAGTATCACCCCTGCTGCACACGATAGCTGCCATGCGCGTGGTAGCCGCGCACGCTGCACGAGTTGCCAGGCAGCTTGGTTTGTGCACAACGTGCATGCTCCCAACACACAACCGAGCACACGCCTGCGGTCCCCGTGCTGCTCCATGCCCTTGGGCTCAAGGTCAGCTGCTGGGGGCATGGCTTTTCTTGCATCCCCTGGCCCCCAAACTCCAGTACTGTCACTGCCTGTGCAGCAGCTACCTACCGGTGTGCGGCCTCTGCTCTGTGTGCTCATGGTGTACTGTTATGGCCTCCCTGATCGCACCCTTATGCATACATGAGGCACATGAGCCACAGGCGCCTCATGCCGGGTGATTGTCTGCAGTTCCCACATCATGCCTGGCCTATACATGGTACATGGCCCCTCCACTGTCCAGTTTGTGCTCAATTGCAAGCCTGATGGCTTGGGTCCCACCATTGACTGGTGCTTTTTGCGCACGACAGTGTGCAAATCCACGCGCAATCGCGTAAAAGCTATTCTGATAGGCCTAGTCGCGAAATCGCTACAGAGATCTGGCCTCAATGAGGTTGCAGATTTCCACCAGGGTGCAGGCAGAGGGGGCATTTTTCGAGCGCTAATGGTTGCTCATAGCATCTTGTTAGCAGCTCTGCATACTCGAATTGCGCGCTGGGGCACGGGAAGGTCGACTTCCCAGCAACTCGCCAAGTGTGACCTTCGAACCTGGTCCACTCGGGACGCGACCAGGGCACGCGCAGCGGTGCGGGAACGAGTTATAGTACTGTATGGATGCGCGGGGTAGCATCAGCTCGCAAACCCCCCTTGATCCCCCCCCGATAATATACATATATGTAAGGGTTTAGGGTTTTAGGGTTTAGAGTTTAGGGTTTAGGGTTTTATATATATGTATATATGTAATATATATATACATATATATTACATATATACACCCCATGCCCACGACGCGCACCACTTCCGGAGCCCTATGCCACACCAGAGAAAAACCTAGTGTGCGCACGGTACATGCATCCGCACTGCACAGACTGCGCACCTGCATGCGGCCAACCAGCGTGTCTGCCACACGTGCCGCGATGAGTGACAGGGTCTCTAGGAATCCAGTGAAGTGCAGCCCCGGTGGCCGCTCCCCCAAGCCGCCATCAGACGCGCCGCGTAGGCCCACGCCGGCGCCGTCTGGTGCGGGCGACGCGTGCTGCTGGAACACGCCCAGCGCCTCCCCTCGGGCCATGAACGCGGGAATCACCTGTGACAGAGGCACAGAGTGAGGGTAAAGAGTGAGGTTAAAAAGTGAGGAAAAGGATGAGGGTAAAGGTGAGGGGGTGACCAAAGCAGCCAGCAAGAACGAGAAGGGAAGGCAGCTCTGCATCGACCTGTGCCAACATACTTCTGAACAATGTGTGTGTGTGTGTATGCACTGCCTGCGCTGCAACTATGCGTACTGCCTGCTTTGTACCTCAAAGTTGAGCATCATGAGGACGGTACTGTCGCCTGTGATTGCCACTCCATACTCCACAACGCGGTCCCATGGCAACTCCCTGCAAGGAAACGGCGATGACATACATGCGTGATTAGTGCGATGAGTGACGTGCAGTGTGCAATCGAATGTGTGATGCGTTTTGTGTAGCTGGTATTGAAGCAGCCACATGGGGATGCAGCAAGGCAGCCCAGCCAGCCCAGCCAACAGCTGCCTTGGGCTTCTTGGTATACACTAGTAGGATAATGAGTTATTGAATCTGATATTGCAAAGGATATCGATACGGTACGTAAGCCTAGGGGTATTGACCTAGGTATTGACAGATGCTGGGGCCTGGCCTGCCAGAAACACCAGCCAGGACGAAAGGTAACTGTCACGTCGGTGTCAGACATGTCTCACCGTGGGTCGTCCAGCGTGGCGTACCAGCCGAACAACCGGCGCAGGTGCAGCTCCAGCTTTCGCAGCCCGTCCAAGGTTGGACGGGCATACAGCCCGTCCAAATGGCTGGGCTCCTCACAGCCCTGGGGGCAGCAGCACGCAGATGCGCGGGTGAGCCATGTTGGATGTGAGTGTGGGCTTCTGGGGGGTCGTGCGGATTTCTGGTTGTCGCACTCAGCCACGCACCCACCCACCTGCCTGACCTATCAAACCACCCATCCACCCTTCCATCATCTCCCATCTACTGGCGACCTGTGCCATCGTCTGACTGCCTGCCTGCCAGTCAGCCGTTCAGGCAGTCTGTCAATCTGCCTGGCTGTCCCACACCTCACACCTGTGGTTGTGCCAGCGGCAGCACCCAGGTTCGGATGGCCGACAGGTACGCCACCTCTGCTGGACTCTTCTGGTCAGGCCCGTCCACAACAAGGCCCCCACCCCCAATGGACGACCGCCACCGTGTCGACAGGCTGCGCAGCATCTTTGCGGCCGCGGCACCCGTGGGCGACCCACCACCTTCAGTCACCTGCAGCAGGACCGACAGCCCAAGGGACAGGGGACATCGATTATGAACGTGGGAGGCGGAGCGGCGTGTTTGCTTTACTGTAGAGCAGTACCGGAGGCGCGTTGATATGTACGATATGGTGGGTGGAGGGACATGGGTGATCCGGGGCCGCGGCAACAGCGGCATGGACGTTGTGCTTTGTGGGCTGAACCGAGGTAGCAGCAGTTCTGGGGGTGGCATGGCCAGGCACACAGGCAGACAGACAAACATCCCTTGCCCCACCAAGCAGGGCTCAACTCCTACCAGACCCAGCCCAAATGACAGCTTGACCGAGCCCTTGCCCCACCACCCCGCCCCGCCCTGGGTCGCGCACCACGGTGGGGCGCTTGTGCACGGGCGTATTGATGGCCGCCTCTAGCAGCGCACGCTGCGCTGCGAGCTCCTTCAGCCGCGCCTTGAAGCCGTCAAAGTCGAGGCGTATGTCCTGCGGCAGAGCGAGGGTGGTGCCAATGTGCATGGCTGGTGCCAGAACAGGCCCCCATGATGCATGACGCCTCCTGTTTTGGGCACGCCTCGATCACATGCAGCTGCCACCTCTGTCCTGCCTCAAAACCAAACGCTCTAACGCCAAGCCCCAAACACTGGACCCTCCGGTGTACCTTTGGTGACTCGGCTGCATGAAGCGGCACCCCATTGAAGATGGCATCCGCCATGGCAGGCGTGGTTGCGTTGTCCAGCAGCAGGCAATCATGTAGCAGCCGCAGGAAGCCGGTGACGGACATGCGGTGCTCGCCGGTGGACAGCAGGTATGAGCGGTCGCAGTACGCCTCGTACACCTGCGATATGCAGTACACATGCACAGCAGTACAATGCACGGGATGTACATGTGTGCCGCAGCAGTACGCCCATGCAGGGGACGGCTGCCACCTCATAGTTTAGCATTGACCGGCCGCTGCTGAGAGCCTGCAGGCTGTGCTGCCCAAGCAACGCCCAAGCAACGCCGGCGCAGGCATAAAGCCCGCGGGCCCATCGTATGAGATTTGCAGCTGCGTCTTCTCAATCATGTGCACAGCAGCCCACCTTGTGCATGCGCTCGTTGAGTTCACGGGGCTCCTCCTGCTTGAACGCGCGCCGCTTGGTATTCACCTCCTCCTCCCACCGCGCCCGAGCCTGCACGCCCCCCAGCACACATCCATAATCAACTCATCATGCACAGCCAGCACCTGTGTTGTAAGCACACATCACTGCAAACAGCAGCCTGTGTCCCTGCCCGTTCACCCCACAAACCTTGCTCGCGCGCTTGGCCTCAGCACGCTTGCGCCGCCTCGCTGTCTCTTCATCCTCACCTGCATGTTCCTCCCGCGCAGCCTTGAACTGCTTGTGCACCTTCGGCTTGCCTACATTTTGCAGCGCATGCAGCAGCAAGCCATGCAGGTGTCATGCCCGAGCTGAAGCAAGCCGCTGCGTGGGTGCTTTGTTTGGCTTGGCCCTGCTATCCAGCTTTGCTCTCAGGGAGCGGGCTGTGCGCTGCCAGAGCTGCTGCACGATGAGCAAGGCGCATGTAGTCCCATGCACAAGGCTGCTTCAGCGCTGTGAGCGTGCAGGCCTGCACGTGAGACTGTGCGCAGGCAACATGCACACTGTGCTTGCATGAGATGGCTGCATGGCACACGTCGAGCGCTTCGAGCCCGCACGCCACATCGCGCTGTTAACCGACAAGCCCCACCTTTAACCCAGCCAGACCATTCTTCCATTTTGCCCTGCAAGTTGCGGAGTGCCAAGTACTTCAATACCTCATGTGGAATGCTTGGAACACCACCAGCAAGGCTAATGCAGCTTATACTCACGGCTTTGGACATGCAGTAGCGCATCCACTCCTCCCGGTTCAGGTCCTACAGGGTGGTGTGCACGGTGAACTAGTTGAGCGTCGTTGCAGAACTGAACTGCTTTCAATATCTCTCTTACCAAGTACGTGAGGAGGGCTTGCAGCTTTTGCGACTGCTCTGCTGCAAGCGTGGATGCCCGAGCAGCCAGCTGCCTCGCTTGGGGCGAGGCCAAGCTATCCAGGCGCCGCAGCTCCCTGACCATGGCTGCAGGCTGCCGTCCAATGTGCGCAGGCTCTTTTCCTTAGCTCGGCATTCTGGCAATGCTTGATGTGTGCCCCAACTCCTAAGATGGGATCACCGAAAGACGCACAGTGCTGTATCGCTCTTGCTGCGTGTTCACATTCTGGGCTGTAGTGCCACCTGCAGTACAAATCTTGGCTCATGCTACTGCTGCAGCAGGAGCAAACCCTCGAAGCAGAGCAGATGCCAGGTTTACATAGTACGACGCTGAATTGCCATCTCCCCGCTGCATCTACTTATGTCACACACCACGGCAGGTCCAGCCTTCCCTTGAAAATCGGCATGGGCCCTGCTTGATGCGTTCCAACTTCACCCCGCCCACACCCCGCCCCGCACACACAACAAGACATGCACCACAAGCACAGCAACAAGCACTCACAAGCCACACAAGCCGCCTGCACGTAGACCCTGCCTGTTATAGGCATTCTGGCCCTTAAATGCGACAAACGATACACCTGCAACGCCAGCCCCAAAAGTAGTGGGAGCTGCCTCCAGCTGTCAGCCATCAGGCAGCTCCCCTAAGTGGGGCACCCTCCCAATAGCCACAAGTCAGCCAACAAGTCAACCCCAAGGGTTCCATCCGTGTAAAGCCTTCGAGGCTGAGCATCTCCAGTACTCCAGAGCTGTCACCAGCGCAGGCTGCAAGCACTGGATGCACGGAGGAGCTCTACACACACCGGGTGCACAGGGACGCCCAAGGGGGGCCAGCTGCCTGCCAGGGTTCGGCCCAAGGCCAGACACCCTTAGAAACAAAGGGCCCTCAGGGATCCTTTATTTCTTGGAGGACTTGCGTGCCTTGACGACGTCGCTCATGTAGTTCTTCACCTGCGGCAGCAAACACGCAGCAGTGTGAGAAAGCTGTGAGAGTCAGTTGTTTGGGGCGCGTAAGCAAGGAGCAGCGCCAGCAGCAGCACGGTCCATCGCGGCCCGGGCAGCACAGAGCAGGCCATGGAGCCAATGTTGCGGTACAAGCGTACAAACACACGCAGTACACATTCACGATCGCACTGCAAGCGGCTTGTCAGGTGGCCCCCTCCAAACATCGCCTAGCATCCCCCACCAGACCTGAGCAAGCCAGCGGCAGCACGCCACAGCCAAGCCCCTAAACAGCAGAGCAGCAGCAGGACCCCAGCAGCCCTGCAACCCTCCAGCAGCCGCACCCAAACAGTGCCAAACGTACCCGGGAGTTGGAGGGGGGGTACTTGAGGTCGTCCGCGTGCTTCACGATGAACCCGGTGTCCACGTTGCCCTTGCGGAACTCATCGTGCTGCAGCCGGTCAAACGCGGGTCAACGCGGGTCAACCGCGGGTCAAACCTGGTCAACCAACTGTCAAGCCACCACGCCCAACTTTTGTGTTCGGCCCTGTGGTGGTGACTCGACGCGTCCACCAGTCAGCAGTCACCCACAGGCCCACTAAGCAACTAATGCTGCGTCGTTAACCACGTTCCTTAAGCCCTTTTGGCTTCCATGGGTGGCCAGCCCAGCCCCAAGACTAACCCTTAGCCGGCCCCCACTCAGCCGCCCCTGATATAGCTCATGCTGGGAACGTAAAAGCCACTGGGGCAAAACCCAACGGCACATACACCATACCAGAAGCCTGAACCCAATTCCCACAACGTGTTGAAGTGGGTGGAGTGAATGCCACACGCGCAATCCACCAGCCCCACACAGCCAAATCCAGTTCTCTAGACCCTGAACCCCCCAACTGCACTCACGTTGAGGATGAGCGTAAGAAACTCAACACGCAAACCAGCAAGCCCCAGAGTTCCTGAACCCTTTTACGAAAAACTGTGCTCACGTTCAGGATGAGCTTGTGGAAGCCAATGGTGGTGGGCACACCGGTGATGACGGTCTCGTCCAGCGCGCGCAGCGCACGCGCGATGGCCTGCAGTACGACGGCAGAAGTACGAGCAGTACACACATGACAGTACAATGAGAGCAGACCCAGAAGAGCAGCACAGTGAGCAGAGGGCAGTGCAACCAAGGGCGCTGCATCTCCTGTCCAGCCAGGCAGTACAGCCAAAATCTATGTATGCTTGTGCGGCCGTGCTGGAAACACAGGCACCGTTGGTGGCGCATGCACAGCCCCTGGCAGCCATGCGTGCACCCGGCTGTGCCGCCCCCTCCCTTTGCAAACCCCAACAAGAAACTTTCAGTTTCAACATCCTGTGAGAGCCCGCAAGCCGGAGCGTACTGGCCCCAACTGCCAACCCACCCCAGCATGCCAAAGCACAACACATCCCCGAACGGCTGGCAACATCCCGCTGTGACCCCACTGCCATTGGTGCGCGCATGGAGATGCATGGGTACACACAGGACGCATGCGCATGGGCGTGCATGGGCGTGCATGGGCACGCACCTGCTCACGGTCAGAACCCCACACAATGAGCTTGCCCAGGAGGGAGTCATAGTTGGGGGGTACCTGTGGGGAAGTGCAGTGGCGGCAGTGGGAAGCGACACCTTTAACTACCATCACAGTGTACATATGAGCGCCCACATGCACATATTGCAGCTCCCTTTGTGTCATGCTGAGTAGGCCTGCTCGGGCACAGGGCATGCATGCAGGCGCGCGGAAGTACGTGCAGGCACACACATGCAGCCTGCCACAGCCGGCTGTCCCATGCTGACGAGCTCCAGGCTATGGCAGCAAGGCGCAACATGTGATGTGCCAGAAGAAGCCAGCAGCAGCAGCAGCCAGCAGCAGCTGCATCAAGCCTCACCAGGTAGTCGGGGTACAAGTGAGAGTCCATGCGCACGTTGGGGCCGCCGGGCGCCACGTATGTCGTCACACGGCCGGGCCCTGGGCGGAAGTTCTGCGAGGGGGGGCTCGAACATGGCACGTACCGCCAGGTGTTGCATGCACGGCGTTGGTGTGATACATAACATGCCCCCGTCCAGAGCATAACGCAGTTGATAACAGCTGAGCTCAGCCGCGGCACAGGTCCCAACCCCAGCTGCTTCACAGCCCCAAAGCCGCATCACAGGTCCAACCCCAATCCGAAATCCCGGCCCCAATGAAGCCCAAGCACACATGCAGCCAACCCAAAAGAATCACGAAGTGTTTTTACCTGGAAGGGATCCTCCGCGTTGATGCGGCACTCAATGGCATGGCCCTTGAACTGGATGTCCTCCTGGGTGAACCGCAACTTGTGGCCCTGGGCAACGCGGATCTGCTCCTGGATCAGATCCACGCCCGTGATCATCTCGGTCACGGGGTGCTCCACCTGCAGAAAGTGTGACCAGGGCGGGGAAGAGAGAATGACCAGGTCAGAGGGCGGAAATTTGGAGGTGGGGTGTGAGACGAATTGGTGTTGGGCTGCCGCTTGATTTGGTCTGGCCTTCAAGCCACGCCTTTGTGCTGATTCAAAGTCGATGGGAGTGGAAGGGGAGTGAGGTCCATGCAAATTCTGTGCGGGCACAAGGCATCAGCCATGAGCGCCTGCCCGCTGCTGCATGTACTGCCTCGTATGCAAGCAGAGTACATGGAGCAGCGGGCTGCTGACCCCAGCCGCAGGTGCTCCCTGCAGCACCTCTGCCAGCCACGGCCCGTGTAAAAAAAGCACTGCACTCCAGGCCTTGGACGCGCATCCTGTCCACAGCACCCACGCACACCAGCTCCTTGACCTGGCATTGCTGCAAGGTTCCCAGTCGCCCGCATCGTGAGAAACCTACAGCCTTCTGTTTTTTGCACACGCGCGCCCAACATGGAAATGGAGCCGCCTGTGTGTTGCACAGCCCACGCACCTGGATACGTGTGTTCATCTCCATGAAGTAGAAGCCCTTCTGCTCCCAAAGGAACTCAATGGTGCCCACACCGATGTAGCCGATTGCCTTGGCAGCAGCCACAGCGGCATCACCCATCGCCTTGCGCACCTGCAATGAGATGTTCATGGTACAGGGTACAGGGTGCGATGTTCAGGGTGCAAAGGAGTCCAAGGTGCACGGGTGCAAGGTGTCAAGGACATAGGGCATAGGGCGTAGGCTCAGGGTTCAGTGTGCAGGATGTGAAGTGCACAATTCAGGGTTGGGTGTGGCCGAATGCCCGGGCTGCGACCCAGTCCATTACCAAACTGTCAAACCAACCAGTTGGCCTGGTCAGTCAGCCAGTCAGCCACCTAGCCCGCTGAACCAGTCAGCCAGTCAGTCAGTCAGTCAGTCAGCCAGTCAATCAGACAGTTTCACACCTCGGGTGTGAGGGCGGGGGAGGGGGCCTCCTCCACCAGCTTCTGGTTGCGGCGCTGCACGGAGCAGTCACGCTCGCCCAGGTGCACCACGTTGCCGTACTTGTCGGCAAGCACCTGGGCGCGTACATGAATGTGTGTGCACGGCAGAATTCCAAGTCAGTTGGTTGATTGATTGGTTGGTTGGTTGGTCGGTCAATTGGTGATGTTGGCTGGTTATGGGTTGCTGCGTGGCCACGGCGCATAGCTGTGCTTACCGGCTGGCACCAGGGGAGGTCAGTTGTAGGGTCAAAGCTGTGCTATGCAGTACTCGATGGCCACCCCATGAACGGACCCTGATCTTCCTGCTCCTCACCTGGAACTCAATGTGGCGAGGGTTCTGCACGAAGCGCTCAATGTACACCGCGCCGTTGCCGAACGCAGCCTCCGCCTCCTGCTGGGCGGCCTTGAGCAGGGGGACCAGGTCCTCCTGCTTCGTGCACAGACGCATGCCACGGCCACCGCCACCTGCGCCACAGGATGGTAGGGACTCAAATGTGGAATCGGTGTGTGTGTGGGGGTGTGTGTGTGTGGGGGGGGGGGGTTCACATGTGTGTGTGCATACCGTGTGGTGGGTCCCAGCCGCGAAGGACTCAAAGCTGGCATGAGCATGAGCGGTGGCTGCATGAGCACATGGCCACATGCGCACCCATGCACAACTCAAGTTGGCCACATCACATCATCCATATGCCATGGGCTGTTGCTCTCAACCATGGGCTGTTGCTCTCAACAACACAAAATGTATTCCTTGCCGCCTTCTAGCCCCTGTCGTTACTCACCAGCCGTGGCCTTGATCATCACAGGTAGCCCAATCTTCTTGACCACCTCAAGTGCATCAGCCTCGTCCTTGATCAAGCCCTCAGAGCCGGGCACGCACGGCACGTTGGCTTTCTGCACCGCAGCAGGAAGGCAGCATGGCACGCACATGAGACATGAAGCGAACGCAGCGACTATGGGGTGGCCCCCACTGCGGGAGCTGCCCTCTCCTAATCCAAGATCCAAAGTAAATACAGAAACATGGCGCAATAGCAGCAATGCTGGCACGCCGCCCAGAGGAAGCTGCACTCTTCTTTTCTTAAGTACTGTACTGCACTGTACTGCACTGTACTGTACTGTACTGTGCTGTACTGTACTGCACTGTTGCAAATGCCGCAGCACGTTTGGTCGTCTGTCGCCACAGCGCAGCCAAGCCTCAGCCCCTGCTTCCCTACCACCTTGCTCTCACTGATCCCAACACGATGCCACAGCCCATGAGCACATCCTTTCCTGAGCCCTAAGCCCTTAACCTTGAAGCTCCTGAACCTGAAGCCCCAGGTTCCTGCATCTTGGCTTCAGGCCCCAGGCGTTTCTATTCATCCGCTACTGTAGGCAACAAGCCCCTGACCTTCATGGTGTCCTTGGCAGTGGACTTGTCGCCCATAAGGCGGATCTGCAGAGGCTTGGGGCCAATGAACTCGATGCCGTGGTCATTGCAGATCTCCACGAACTCCGCGCGCTCTGAAAGGAAGCCGTAGCCCTGGCCAGGCGAAATTTGCAGCAGCGGCAGCATACCGTACATGATTACAAGGTGCATGGCAGCTCGTCTTGCATGTCAGCATGCAGTGCCTGGAGCCCCGGGCGATATGGTGGATGGCGGCGGCATGCTTTGTGGGGAGATGCATGGTGGTAGCATGTGTGGCAGGCTGGTGAAAGCATCCATTGGATGGAAGCACCGACGGCAAGCAGCATATCTACTGGGTCAGCGTCATCTGCGCAGCACTTGTTTTTATGATCATCTTGGCCGGCACACATCGACATTCTATATGCAGTATATGCGTCTCTGGTAGTGCACATGCGCGTTCCAGGTGCTTGTGTGCTGCATGCTCGGCGGCAGGATGCAGGGCATGCTGAGAAATGGGCATGAGCTTGTTGTGCGTGCATGTGGGGGCGCCAACACGGCTGTCATGCACCATGCGCTCGCACATGTCCTGCAATACCTAGCACCATGTGCTTCGCCAAGCCCCATCGGCATGGTGCTGTTGGCCGCCCTTACAGCACCCAGCAGCCTCTTGCCCCACAACAGCTGCTGTCAATGCAGCTGTCTACATGCTGCTGAGCACACCTGCTCTCACTGTCCACGCCAACCCGCTCCTGCCCGCACCGCCCATCCCCGCACTTATCACTCCCATCCCCGCCCGCATAGGCCCGTCCAACACAGCGGGCACCATGCCTGGCGCTGACATTCTGCAGCAGATGCTGTTCTTTGATGGAGACACTCACAGGGTGGATGGCCTGGGCACCACGGCTGATGGCAGCAGACAGCAGGTTGGGAATGTTGAGGTAGGACTCGGAGCTGGGGGCATCACCGATGCACACGGCCTCGTCGGCCAGCTGTAGTGCAGCAAGTGGAACGGCAGGCAGCGATGGTTTTAGGCGAGGCCGATTTGGCGCGCGCATGCTGACTCTGCAAGACCAAGATAATCCATGTGTAGTGCCCTCCCACAGCCTCAACGCCCACGCCCAGGCATGCTTGCAAGTAGCAATGTGTCCTCAACTCTGCACGGACCTGCACGTGCAGCGAGTTCTTATCAGCTGTGGAGTAGACTGCGATGGTGTGTAGGCCCATCTCCTTGCAGGCACGGATGACGCGCACTGCAATCTCGCCACGGTTGGCGATCATGACCTTCTTGAACTCGGCCCTGGCCTGCACGGTAGACCTGCTCTTTGCGCCGACCTGGCAGGGTGCTGCAGCAAGGCGCTGCTGGGCGAACCCAGCAGCGTAGGGCCTGCGGCCCACAGAAGCCCGCTGCATCGTCTTGGCCTACACAGAGCAGGCAGGGGGCATGAGATCCATCAGCACAGTTTCACCCCTTTATATGACGTGCTACGCCAGGCGGCTGTTGCTTAATTCTATAATCTGTATGTGCAGAAATCCACGGATGTAAGCGTTAAGTCCTGAGCCCTGTGAGCTGCATCTCGATAAGGCTGGATATAGGTAGCCAGTCACACACCTGCATTTCGGCGAGTCTGAATTGCTGCTGCTTGGGTTCAGAGGTGACCTCAGCACGGACCACACTGGACCCTCTGTGAGAGAGTTTCAAATGTTGCATGCGTTTCAGGATGAATCGCGGTGATGGCATTTGGGCTCGTAATTGATGCATTTCATCGTGATCGCCAAGATCGATCACATGCACGACTGCTCAAACCCCAGAGCAGACCCCACCTGAGCCCTGTGCATACAGAGCGGACCTAGTGCGGCGGCCTGTTCACCGTCTCAAAGACCACGTCAAAAGCAAGCCTACTCCCCAACAATGCGCCTACTACCACATGCACCCTGAAAGCGGGCGTGCACCCCCGACTCTACTGCCCATACACACCAGCATGCCTCATGCATCAATCTTTAACTCGGTCGCGCGCAGTGCAGCAGTGCGCACACGCCTGTGACAGCGATTGTGTCTTCGTGTTGCAGGGACCGAGCACGCCAGCAGGACAACTCAGGACAGCACTACTCAAAGGTCAAAGCATGCAATCTGTGCATGCCTGGCCGTATCATCTGCGAGTAGATGCCAAGGTTTAGCTGTAGCATTGCGGCTGATACTCTGCACGGTGTGTGTTGCGCTGCAACGGATGGAGTCGTATCCTGTAACAGCACGTTTGCTAGGGAGGACAAGCAGCTGAACAAAGGTCACCTGTGGTGGCGCACAATCGACAACGTTGCATGCTGCCGTGTACCTTAGACACACAACTGTTCCTGCAGTACGTCTGGGTCGCATCCCATGCCACGCAGCTGCTGCTGGGCAGCACCCAGGATGCCCTGCACCCAGCGCCCCCAGCCTAGGCCAGCCCCTACGGGCACTACCACCTGCACTGCTACACCAGCGTCCCCTGCACCAGCCAGGCTGCCCACCAGGGCCTCCACCATCAGCCCTTGCTCCTGCAGGTCAGCCATACTGCTGATCTCAGCTGATGTACTGCCTGACCCCGTTCTGACTCCAAGCGCATGGTCCGTGAGAACCACCCGCTGTACTGCTTGCAGCAGCGGCCACGCTGAAGTACCGCTCGCCTGCGCCATGTCATGCTTTTGATGCAGCGCGTCCCTGCCACTGCTGCTGCCACTGCCGCCCCAGGGCGCAGCTGGCTGCACAGGCTGGAGCGGCAGCACATCAGACCAAGGCTGCGCTATGGCCTGCGGCAGTGCTGGGCCCACGCCGTACAACGCGGTACTGCTGCTGGTACTGCTAGTGCTGTACTGCGACTGACTCAGCATGCCGGCTTCCAGGTAGCTGGGCAGGCCTGCAGCACCCCAGACATCAGAACCCCATGGTGCACCAGCAGCACCGCCATGTGCATTGTACTCCATTGCATTCCTGTCTGGCACGGCCCAGGCGTGGAAGGACCCCTCTGCTGCACCATAGCTGCTGTCACCCTCATCTCCAGCACCGCCATATGCCCCGGGTGTACCGCGGCACATGCTTGCAAGATGGCGGGGTTCCTGGGGAGTGCAGGGCTCGTGCATGGGTGGCCGTGAAGGACCGGGGGCTGCTGGCAGGCCTTGCAGTACGAGGCCCAGACCCTCCCGGCCAAGTCCACCCAGCACGAGTGTGGCTGGGCCATTTACCCCCATGCCTGCTGGATGTCCTGAGGCATGGCTCACAGCTGCACCTGCAGCGCCCAGCAACGCGGCGAGCTGTTCCTTGCTGGCCGCCTTGGGTGCCAGCAACCCCAGCGCCCTCAACTTGCTGGCACGCACCAGCACCTGCAGCTCTGATCCCAGGCGCGCATAGAAAGCCGGACGAGTGGGCCACAGGAACAGAAGGAGACCAAAGCTGGTGGGGGCAAGCACATGGGGCGGCCCGCATGGCACCAAGCCACGCTCGCTGCGCTGCATGCTGCAGCTGAAGCCTCCTGGGTGTGTGGCTAGCGCTTGGATGTCCCCCCTCACCCTCTGCCAGTGCTCCTCCCCAAAGTTGCCTGGGTTTATGATGGGGGGTGGCAGCCAGTCCGCAGCTGCCTCGAGCACGAGGTGGCAGTCAGGATGTAGCAGGCCACCTTGTGATGTAGGGATCACATCCGGATTGATCCCTTCAAATCCAAAGGAGCTGCTTTCACCACCTGGTACGATCGGTGCAGGTTGTCCAGCTGGTGCCGCCGGGGACAGCAGCCATGCGAGCAGGCCTGCTTTCAGGTGCACCCCCTGGCCCACCGTGAGCGTGGCCAGCTGTGACAGCCCGCCGGGCGCTGCCTGTGACAGCAGCTGTGACATCGGGAAGCGCGCACCAAGTGTGAGGTGTGCAAGCGCAGGCACAGACCCCAGTGACAGCAGACCCTCCCAAGGGCCAGGCCCCGTGAGAGTGATAGACGTGAGGTCGTGCCACACTGGAGCTGCTGCAGCACCTCTGGGCGCAGCGCTGCCCCTGTCTCCCCAGTTGTCTGGAGAATCAGTGCGGTGCTGTTCATGGGGCGAGGTCAGGTGTGTGCCATGGATGCCGCCAGCTGGTGGGTTCCCACCATGCCGCCGCCTGGATCGTGTGTTGGCCTGGGGCGGCAGCAGCAGGCCAGACATGCGCATGGCCACGTCGTCGCCTGCAAGCAGCAGGCGGCAGCAGGCAGTCCCAAGCAGACATGAACACATGATGTTGTGGGTTGTGGGTTGTGGGCTCCTATGCTTCTTGACACATGATGATGCAGAGTTGCAGACATGCAATATCTGTGAACCGCCCTGTTGTTCTTTGTTGCATCTACTGTGCTTCCCAGCGTGCTCATACATGCAGCATGATCCAGCCAGCACACCAAGCCATCCCATGGGCCAAGTCATCATGGCACTGACCCAACCACCGAAGCCAGCGGGTCTAGCCATCGCAAGGCATGCAGCAACATGCCAACAGCAATGCTCAGTAGGCATGGATAGGCATGGGTTCATTCAGGGGCAGAGGCATGGGTTAATTCAGGCATGGGTAGGCATGGGTAGGCATGGGTAGGCATGGGTTCTTTCAGGAGCTCACCCCAGCGCCTGCCAGGGGTACTGTACCCACCTGCACCCAGCTCCAGGGACTCCAAGCCGTGAAGCGTGCCCAGCCATGCACCAAGCACGGGGGATGCACGCTGTAGCCCTTTGCGCACAGCAAGCCCCAGCCTCAGCACCCCTTGAGGGACGAGGACGAGTCGTGACACCCATACCTGTGCACAGCAGCCCACCAGCATGCATGCAGATGGGCAAGCGACAGGTGGAATGCAGGGCCATGATGATGCATGAGCGGAGTCCTGTGATATTATAGGCTCAGCAGCAGTTGGCCGAGGTGCTGTGAGATATCTGCAAGCATGCCGTGCTGCGTGGGTGTGCAGTGCAACATACACACGGAGCATGTGCACAATCATCGGCCCCATCGGCGTGTCTGCATCTACGAGCCGCTTGTGAGCTTTGTTGTGTTGCGTGAAACCGAGGGCGGTGTAGCTGCCAGCACGCACCTGGTGTGGTGGGTTGGCTGGGGCCGGGCCGGCAGGCAGCCCAGCTGCTGAGAGGAAGGCTGCGACATCGCTGATCTGCATCAGCCGGCCATGCTCTGGCCCCACTGCCAGCTCCAGCCTTTGAACTGACTGTACTGCATGTGCCAAGATTTCACCCCACTCCGATGAAAATGCAGGTGCCTCCTGATGCGCAGATGGGAGGGCAAGGGAGCCGGCGCTCGCAGGGTTTGCGCTGCTAGCTGTAGAGGCTACGGTGGTCCCAGCAGCTGGTGCGTCTACCGCGCTGCTCCTGCCCATGCCTGTGACGGCGGGTTGCTGACCAACTGCCGCTGCCGCTGCTGCTGCCGCCACTGGTGATGTGACAGCCTCCGCCGGGGCATGGGTGGCAGTGGCAGTGGCTGCTGCTGGCGCCGCCGGTGTTGCAGCGAGGGAGGTGGTGCGCACAGCTGCATGCCGTGTGGATAACACCGGCGCATGTGGCAGACCCGTGTGAATGGTGACTGACGCCAGCTGCAGGCCAGCTGCCGCTGTGGTGGCAGCGCGCACCAGCTCAGGGCTTAAAGGCACACATGTGGCGTGCAGGATAAGATGCTTCAGCTGGGTCCTGGACGCGTTGTGAAGGAGCTGCGTGAGCACTGCAGCAGTGGCAGTGCTCACATCAGGGGCTGGTGGCTGCTCGTATGTTGGCAGGGATGAGGTGATGACGAGTGTGAGGGTTCTCACGCGCTGGAAACGAGGCAGCGCATGCCCCAGCTCAGCCCATGTGTTGCCCATGGCTTCATGTTGCATCGGTAGGTCCAGGCAAGCCACCAATGACAGGCAGCCCACCCCATCCACTAGAGCCCTCAGCCCTGCACATGTCGCGCGCAACGCGCCACGTGCGCACGCCCCTAGGTGGCCCAGGCAGCTGCTGTGCAGCACGTCCGGCGGCAGTTGGTGTAGGAGTGTGACCAGGTCACAGTTGGACTGACTGACCGCCTCCCCGTGCAAGTGCTCCTGCCCATGTGGAGCCAAGCATTCCTGCGCATCCTCCTCGTCATCCTCCTGCCGCTGCTGCTGCCACTGCTGCTGCTGCTGCCACTGCTGCTGCTGCTGCCACTGCTGCTGCTGCCGCTGCTGCTGGTGATGTGATGAAGTAGAAGGGCCGAGCCCGAGGCGAGCCAGCTGAGCATCCAGTGCATAAGGCACGGCCCAGTAGTGTTCTGAAGCGTGCTGCCTCATCGCTCCTGTCCCATGCATGCGTGCGTCGGGGCATGCCAGTTGCAGGGGGGGCGGGGGAGCAGCAAGGGTACGTGGGGGCGTATGTGGCAGCATGTAAGCCATGGATGCAGCAACAGCCATGGCCGCAGCGGGGTGGGTCATGCAAACGCCCACTGCTGATGGGAGAGCTCATGGGGCTGTTGGCGAACATGCAGGCTGCGCATGGTACACCACCAGAGCCACGATTAATGCACCCAACCCAGGCTGTATAGATGCAGCTGGCACGCACCCTCGAGTCCCGGCATTCTTGAGAGCCGTTCGGCTTCCCTGAAAAAAGGCCAGGCATAACCAGTAGCCCAAATCCTTTTTATTAATGGCTTACATCCTGTTCAGTGACCTCAGCCTGCATGCACAACGTCACAACGTCACATCAACCGAAACGCAGTGCAGTGACCATGGCAGAAGCCTGCAGCACCCGAGACGCAAAATACAGTAACTGTGCCTAATAAACTTGGCGATGTGCTGAAAGGGCTGTTTGTTGCGCTAGAAAATATTTCAAAAGGACAGCTGTAGGCACATCACAGCAGGCCTCTAGAGGCCGGGGGTCTGAAATGAGGGCCAAAACCATCCAAATTGTATGGCACACAAAGGAGCCCGTGTTTACGCTGGACTTT
Organism: Chlamydomonas applanata; assembly: GCA_001662365.1. Taxonomy (NCBI): domain Eukaryota; kingdom Viridiplantae; phylum Chlorophyta; class Chlorophyceae; order Chlamydomonadales; family Chlamydomonadaceae; genus Chlamydomonas; species Chlamydomonas applanata. The sequence continues at coordinate 109,092 of BDCZ01000133.1, forward strand.
CACCCAACCAACACGAATGTGCTGGCCACTGGAGGTGCAGATAAAGACATCAAGGTGCGCGCTGTTCATGTTGCTGCTGCAACAGCTGATGATTGTTGCTGTGACCGTCCCCACCTGACTATAGTTTTTCGTGTTTCTGCTTTTGATACTCGCCATGGCAACCTGCGAACGACGCCCGGCAACCAGATCTGGGAGGCAAGTGATGCTGCCATTTTCTTACTTGCCTGCGTGCTGCACACTGAGCACTCGCAGCATGCGCTGCATGCGGTGGTCGACCATGCTATGGTTAACTGTGCCCACGTGCAGGTTACCAAGGAGGCAGATGGCAGCCCCAGCGTGAGCTTCAAGTGTGGGCTGGGAAACCTGACAAGCTCCGTCAATGTGCTGCGCTTCTCCCCCTTGGGTGGGCCATGAGCCATGCACACAGCATTGGTTGAGGGCAGGTCCTTGGGTCTGTGAAAGGGCTCTTCCGGAGGCCCTGCGCACAAACCCTTTACCAGATCCAATGACCTGCCTGCCATTTGTAAACGTTACACCCTACCTGGGCTTTGATGTTAACAAAACACGAAACTTGATGTGATTCAGCCATCATGCAGTTTGTGAGCCATGCACACATGCACGTGTTTCAACCTGCCTCGCGTGTATGCTCTGCATGCAGGTGACATGATGGCCTCTGGTGGGGACTCCGGAGAGCTGCTGCTATGGCGCCCAGCTGAGCCAAACGAGCAGCGTGCGGGCATCGGGCAGGAGGGTAGGTGTGGCGGCTGTCCAGCCAGCTGCTGCGCTACTTGGAGTGTTTGCGTACAGAGTGCCGTATACACAATGCACATACGGTGCAAACATGGAGCGGTATGGTTCATAGAATGTGCACACGGAACTGCGCACGCGCCGCGCACACCACACTCAGCTGCGCACTCAGTGCACGCACAGCGCACAGAGCCACTTCATTACTACTAATAATAATGACGATAATAATAATAATAGTAATAATAGTAATAATAATAGTAACAATAGTAGTAATAATAGTAGTAATAATAGTAATAATAATAATAGTAGTAGTAATAATAATAGTAATAATTATAATAGTAACCTAAACCCTAAACCCTAAAAACCTAAACCCTAATAATAACACGGCGTGTCACAGATGTTCCTGCATGCCGGAGCCTGACAGTCGTCCCCACAACACCGGCCTGCTGTTGCGAACGTGATCCACCACATGTCCAACCGATCATCGATCCATTTCATGCCACTGCTGCTCCACCTCCGCCCGGCTGATTCACCGCTCGCTCATCGCCCCACCTTCTCTTTGAGTAGAGAAGCTCATACTGACCGAAAGAAGTAGAGAAGAGCAGAGAAGTAGGCCAAAAGAGGTCACACCATCATTCACAACCGCCACCGCTGGCCCTGCAGGTGAGGGGCCCAGTTGGCGTGGTGTGGGCGGCCGGCTGTGTGGCCATGGCGGTGACATCTACGACCTCGCATGGTCCCCGGATGGCTCTGCCCTCGTCAGTGGGTCCATTGAGAACATCGCACTGCTGTGGGACGTGTCTGAGCGCAAGAGCGTGGTGCGTGGGGCGCTGCACGGTCACCCTGCATGTAGCTGCTCCTGCTCTTAACTGCCCTGCAAGGAGCCAGCTGACAAGGGGAAGAGCAGTCAGTGCAGCACAGTCAGTGCGTGGGACAGGCTGCATGTCTGCATGACGTGAAGGCCGGGCATGGGCTGACAGGGTGTGGAGGAGTGTGTTCTGAACACGGGGCATGTGGGCGGAGCAGCAGCAGGCAGTCAAGCACAGAGGCTGCCTGGCAGGGGAGCCCAGGGGACCATACGTACTTGAGTAGAGGACCAGCAGCTTGCCTTCCTGTGCAATGTACTGATGACTCTTGAGAGACATATCAAGATATCGTGCTCGCACATCGTGTCACATGTGCGTTTTTGCAGCTGCGCCTGGACAACCACCAGCACTACGTTCAAGGTGTGACATGGGACCCCCTGGGTCACACCGTGGTTACGCAGAGTGCTGACCGCACATGCAAGGTGCGCCTTTGTGCGCTTTTGGTGGGGGGTTGGGGTATGCATGGTTGGGGAGCACTGCTGAATCCGGCCATGCAGCGCACGCATGCCCCTCACATGCCTGCCATGCTGCCCATGGATGGGCCATGTGGCAGCCATGCAAGCAGGCTGTCACTTGTTGCGGCCAAACCACTTGAATCATCCGGGAAATAGAGAAAGCAAACATGCGCTGATGAGGGTGTGGCTGCTTACGCGTTGGCAGGTGTACGGCGGCAAGCCGCCTGCTGCTGGCAAGCGCGGTGGCGCACAGCCGCCGGCCAGCTCTGCCGCGATGCTCCGTGACTATGTGCCGCAGGCCACACTGAGCAAGCGGGCCATGGCAGGTGCGACCAAGTAATGTCACCTGCCTGCCTGTGGCGGCTGCCTCGCTGCCTGCACATGGGGCCATGCTGTGGGCTACATGTGTGGAGAGCTCACAACTAGTAGCCAGAACAGTGCCTTGCCAAGCAGTGATGTCGTGTTCGGGGCCGGGTATGCGGCTCATGCCTGCTGCGGCAAGGTACTGCCACGCACCTGCTGCACATGCAGACAACAACGACGTGGGCGCACCTGGCGCTGCCAGCGCCGCGGCCCCGGCGGCTGTGAATGGGGCTGCTGGCAAACAAGCACTGTTCCTAGATGAGACGATTGCGTCGTTCTTCCGCCGCCTTGCGTGGTCCCCAGACGGTAGGTGCAGGTGGCCACGGGCCAGCGGTATGGGGCTGGCCAGCAAGGCTGCCGCCAAGTCAAATAAAGAAGATGGAAGGGTACCGGGGCAACCGACTGCGTTTGGTGTCCTTATGCGACTTGTGAGCGTCGGTGTGGGTCAAGGGCCGGTCCTGAACTTGAAACTTCATTATACGACTGCTGCTGCTGCTGCTGCTGCTGCTGCTGCCAGGTTCTTTCCTGGCGGTGCCTGCTGGCATGTTCAAGGCAGATGCGTCGTCGCCCTCGCTTCCCACCACCTACCTCTTTGCACGCAACGACTGGTCCGCCCCCATCGCACACCTGCCTACGCTTTCACGCCCTTCAGCTGTTGTACGCTTCTGCCCCGTCGCTTTCCGTGCGCGCCCCGTCGACAGCTCGGGCTGCGATAGCCCCTTCGCTGCGCTGCCGTACCGCTTCGTACTGGCGGTCGCCACGACGGACAGCGTACTGCTGTACGACACGCAGGTGTGTACTGCCGCTGTGTACATACTGGTTTGTTGTGTGGTGTGTACTGCCTGATTCCCTCTGTCGTCAGCCATGCTTGGCGCATAGCTACGCCCCCATACATGCCCCACTTCCCGGCTCAAACCTGCCACGCTTAGCCTGTACATGCAGCAACCCCCATGGCTGGCCTGTGTGGCCCCACCCCTGCTTCTCACCCTTGTTGTATGTGAAGTATTGCCACGCCATCACACCTCCCTACAGAGCCTGGAGCCTCTCGCTCTGCTGGGGGGCCTGCACATGGCCCCCATCACTGACCTGGCCTGGAGTGCTGATGGCCGGCTGCTGGCGGTTTCATCACAGGCAAGCACGCTGCTGGGTGTTGCCTAGTGCTTGCACATGTCACCGGCCCTGCTTGTTGATGTGAGCTGTAAACGCCGTACGGCATGGCCACTGGCATTCAACCCCCCTGGGCACAGCGTGCCAACTGATGACTGCGTGCCCACTCGCAACACTCACGATTGAAGACGTAACTGCGTGCACTACATGTTTAGCAGAGGGCACATACCGTGGGTGATGATGGATTGGTGCCCAGTTGCAGGTCTGTACTGCATCCACCTCTTGTGCGTACCGCCACATGCAGCGTACCGCCACATACACCGCCACTTTGCACCGCACGTGCACCTCCACATGTACTGCACATGTACCGCCGCATGTACCACGCAGGATGGGTACTGCTCCATCGCCACGTTTGAGGAGGGGGAGCTGGGGGAGGTGTTGCCTGTTGAGGATCTGCCCCCCCGTGTGGCGTCCACTCTGTCGCATGCGCCCGCACATCGCTTCGCGCAGCGGCTTGCAGCTCAGGTTCGAGCACTGAGTGCTGTAGTACAGACGGCAGTACAGGCAGCTGTACACAGACGAACCTGGTGCTGGCTGCGCAGCGCCGCCGCTCGGTTCGGACACTGCATGTCAAGCCATGGCTGCGTGCCAAGCCAGATGCGCTGTTTGCTTGCGGCTGTGTGATCCAGGCAACTGACTGGCTTGGGGCTGATGCAGTTTGGTCCATGCTGGTGTATGCTGTGGGCATTTTGATGGTTGCAAGGCACAGGTCGTGGGGGCTGCGGGATCGTGATCATGACTGGTCGTGATTGTGTGGCTTCATACAAGGTGTTTTAGCACATGCATGACGGTTGTGACTACTGGCTGCTCCATGCTGTGCAGGCGGCTGTCAAGGCGGCAGGTGCTACCGCCAAGGCCGCAGCGCAGGCAGCTTCAGCTGCAGACCCCCCTGCCGCAGCTGGCACAGAAGCTGTAGCCGGCACCCCATCAGGTGCTGCTACCACCACCCGCAGGATGCAGCCACAGGCAGTGGGCAGCATTGCAGCGGCCAGCCCCGCAGCACCTGTTGGACCGCGTGTGGTGCCACCACAGCAGCAGGGGATGCAGCCAACAACAGGGGATGCACCCGAAGTTGGCAAGCCCAAGCGCATCCAGCCTATCAGCATCACGCCAGCTGCACCGGTTGAGGCGGCGCCTGCTGGCACACCAATGGCTGCTGCAGGCATGCCGGTGGCTGGGGATGCCGGTACCCATGTGACAGCCCCTGGTTCTGCAGCCGGTCCTCGGCGTGTCATGCCACAACCCATCAAGCCCACCCCTGTGGCTGCTGCCACTGCAGCTGCTGCCACGATGCCGGGTGCGATGGCAGCACCCGCAGCGGCAGAAGCTGCAGCACAGCCAGCTGCTGCTGTGCAGCCGGCCGCGGGGGGTGCACGTCGTATCACGCCAGTGCCCTTGTCGGCGGCACAGGCAGCACAGGCAGCTGGGCCTGCACAGATCGACCTGGCACCTGCGTCCAGCGGGGCTGGGCACCTGCCAGAGGTCAAGGCTGCAGCAGGGGACTGCATGACCCAGGGGGCTCAGCCGGCAGGTGCTGCAGCAGGGGCGTCTGAGGGGCAACAGAAATGCCGGATCCAACCCACTCCTGTGAGTACTGGATCCCCGTGTGGCGGCAGCTCTGCTACAGCTAGCGGCGTGGACGCGCCACAGCCAGCGGCTGTAGCTGGCGCACAGGCGCAGGGAAGCAGCGTGAGCACGGCGCCTGCAGCCATGCAGGCAGCCGGTGGCCGCTTGTCTCTGGCACAGCTGGCGGCACAGGCAGGGCGGGCGGTGGCCAAGCGTGTGGCGGACGTGGGCGATGGAGAGGCCAAGAAGGCACGCATGAGCTGATGGGTGGAGGGGATCGCGTGAGCTGATGGGTTCAGGGGATATCATGAGCTCATGAGATGTCGCGCAAGGCGCACGCAATAAGTAGCATGACGCAAATGGGTGTACGACGTCAGGCTTGCCAGGGGGCGGCGCTGTGGTTAGAAGATGGTCAGGGACGTGAAGGAAGTGTCTATGGCTGCATGTGAGGGCGCCAGGGGCTTACAGTGCCGCAGAGGTGGTACCTAAGCGGGCACAAAAGACGATCGGTTGAGGTCTGCATGACTCACAAAGCATGCCATGACTTTTGCGGTGCTCAGATCGTGACCCAGGCCAGGAAAGGCCTGCTTTCATGCATAATTAAGGTTGTCGTGCGGGTCGTTTGGGTGTGTGTTATACGAGCTGTCGGAGATCCATGTACCCGCAGGAGTTGGTGCGCAGGCTTGCACAGCAGCAGCTTGCAGCGTGCTATGTGGTGCTTGCAGTCATGGCAGTGACACCAAGAAAAGCGATGGAACTTGGGACCACTGGATCCGATTCCCAGCTTGGAACCATCTATGACCATCAAACAGGGTTCCATAGCTTGGCGTAGACTGTAGCATTGTGCAGTCAAAATCACCAATAATAACTGTTCTTTGAGGGTGTGGGGCCACTTGAGCACTGAACTTGGAAGGCACCGGCGGCACGCGCCATCAAGCTACAGCATTCTCAGCCACCGCTTGCTACGTCACCAGGACGTCTAATCTGTCTCCTTCAGAAGCTAACCCCGCCTACGTATCTCCCTCATCAAGACCAACACAGCTCAAATCCTGCAACCCCAAATGAGATAAAGCAGCGGGTGAAAGGATGCCTGGTCGTCTCGCGTTCATCGGGGTGGTCTTGGGGTGGCTTGCATGCAGCTCAAGCGCCCGGCTATTGCATCAAGCACGGGACATCGTGAGCTTCGAAGGTGAGGCTACCTTGGCTGCGTTCCCATGTAGAGCATGTGGCAAGATCGAAGGGACTCATTGTTAATCTCGACCTTGGGTATCTTAACCCCAGGTGCCGTTGTCCCAATGCCGAACGGCGAGATTTGGATTTCTATCGGACTTGACAGCCTGGGGCTGGCGTTCGACGCGGGGGTGCCTGCACCCACGCTGACAGCTGGTGAGCTGACCACGCACCTTGCAGGCAGTAGTCCGAGTCATGGCTGCTAGGCTGACCTGTGCCCTTGCTTTGACTGCGGCTGTGCCTGGTTGACTCAGTTTTGCTTGCGCATGCCCGCCGTGACCCTCCTCAGGCATGCGTGTCATGGTGACTGGCTACATCCAAGGCCTGCACCTGCACGTCACCAAGCCGGTGCAAGTCACGTACAAGGGAGGCAGCAACGTTTACCAGGCGCAGCAGGAGGCAGCAGGCCCCAACGGCCTCAGCATTCAGCCCGCCTATGGAGACCTCAACACGCTGGTGCTCGTGCTGAAGATGTGCGGGTATGGGCCAAACATTAATCGGCAGGTAAGCTCAGGGCAGTAGCACACAGCCGCATGCACGTCACGCCGCGCATGCATGTACCTGCATGCATGCACCTGCGATCCCTGCACACAGCTTTGCACGCACCCACATGCAGCCATGCACCTGTAGCCCCCTGCCATCTCATGGCCTGACCAGATGCGCTGCCCCTGTCTTCCATCCTGCTGTTCGCTCGCTGCAGTCGCTGGATGACAGTCTGTTTGGCACGTCAGACAGCCCTCCCGCCTCAGAGATGTCAGTCAAAAACTACATGCACCAGTGCTCCTTTGGGCAAATGGGCATGAGCAAGGCCAAGACACAGGTCACGGATGACATCCCAATCACAGGGGCGGCGTGCACGTCGTTCAGGAGTGCGCTGTGTGGCGACCAGGCGCTGCAGGCTGCGGCACTGGAGGCGGAGACGTATGCCCGCAAGGTAAGGAATGGTTCATCATGGTTTGGTATGATATCTGTGTTACTATTGTTATTATTGGTATGATATCTGGTCTGGTATGGATGGATTGAACAAAAGAATAACACAGCACCCATAGCAACGGTGCTATGTTCCGAGTAACAATGATGAACTCAGGGATGACCTATCGGTTAACGGTATTCATTAGTGCAACCACACCACCTCCTGGTTCTTGAGCTCGGAGCTGTATTGAAGTCAGGCCTGCCTGAAACACCCGCTTTGCGCGCTGGCCATGAGGGCCACCAACGCTTGCTGAACTGAGCAAGCAGCAGCTGCTGTACGCCAGCACATAATCAACTGTGGGGTCGGCCGGCTATTTGCACACTGGGACGCAACAACAATGCGTGCCCTGTTGAGCCAAGGCCCTGCTGCTCATTCGTCCCATGCGCCACGCCTGGAGCTAACTTGTGCTGACCCCAGGCTTGCTACAGCCGTGTAGGCAATCTTGATTAAAAATCTTGAGCCGCCCAGGCTGACTGACGCCTTGCTGTGCCACATCCCCTCGTGGTTGGCATGTCCAGGTCCTACGGATCAACCTGGACAACTACGCGCATCACGTGTACCTTGTACCTCAAGACACCCCCAACTGCAACCTGGTTGGCATCGCAGACCAGGGCTGCCAGGGCACAACCTGCCGGCTGTTCCTCAAAACAGGGACCAGCCTCAATGTGAGGGGCTTCATTCACGAGATGGGCCACTTGCTGGGCCTGGGCCACTCGACCATGGTGGGTACAGGGCCTGCAGGCCGTGTTCAGTCACATCACTAAGAACCAGCCGATGCTGGTAACCATCGGCATGAGTGGGTAACAGGCCATAGAGAGGGGAGCAAGCAGCTGCAGCCAGCATCCACAGAGTGCGGGTCATGCTGCACTGCCTCAGAGCTGCACGCCAGTCCTGTCATGGCACTGCGAGGGGCAGGCAGGGCCTGGATGTGCTTCATGCACACATGCAGCCCGCATCAATTGCTGCTAACTACCCTGCTGCTGCGCTCGGCTACATGTCCAGTTGTCCAGCTGGTGACCCCCAGCTGCACATCGCCATGGAGATGTGCCTGCAGCTTGTGAGCACCCCAGTTGCACTGACCAGCTTTGCATCACTTGGTGTGGCCTCTGGCTGTGCGTGTGAATGCAGAATGGCCAGGAGTATGGCGATGGCACGTGCCCCATGGGCACTGGCATTGCCTGCTACAACTCCTACCATTCGTCACTGCTGAGCTGGACCCAGCCGGTGGCTGAGCTTGTGGCTGATGACATGGCTGCTGGTAGGTGGTTAGCAACCTGGCTGAGCGAACCTTCGGCGCAGCGCTGCATGCTTTAGGACATGCGGTGCTCTTTGGGCCTGGCATGCTGATGCGCTTCTGGTTGATGGGCTCCGGCAAGCAGATGAAAGTGTGAAAGCCGTGTTGTTATTGTTAGTTATGCTGATGTGCCTGTGTGGTGCGTACACAATCTACACATGTCAACCGTTGATAGTTTGAACCCCAGTAGGCGGTGCTGCCAGCTGCCTGCCCGCCACCCTGGCAGGCCACAACATGCCGATGGGTCATATGGCCATTGTGTGAGGCTCACATTGCCTGTTTTGGCCACCCACGGGTGGGCTGTGCTTACTGCTGGCTTCAATGCTGACCTGCTTGCTGGCATGCTTGCCTCTTACCGCCCCTGCAGACGCATGGCAGACGTACACGCTGCCTGCCAAGGCATCTGCCCCAGCCAACTACATCAAGGTCCAGCACCCCAGCAACACCGTGTTCATTGCTTTCTCAGCCGCCACCGGCATTGAGCAGAACATCCCCAACAACCTCCGCAACCGACTGGTCGTCAATGCTAAGGATCCCAAGGACGGCGTCAAAAGTGCCCTGCTCGCAATCCTGGGGCCTAACCAGGCATGGTCCCTTGCCAGCACTGCCTTCCCAACTGTCTACGTGCAGTTCAAGGTACAGCCTGGGCTACAGGCAGCAGTGTCAATCTGCAAGGCACTCAACGCGCGGCAGTGCAAGTCAGCCCCTGCTGATAGCCAGGACACAGCCCTCGCAGGTGTCAGCGCGTCCCCCTTTCCCTCCCCAAGCAGCAGGCAGACAGATGGTGGTGACTCAGCCCCTGAGGCACCTGTAGATGGCGGAGGCAATGCCACTGATACCAGCGCCACAACCAGTGGTGACGGGGACTCTGACAAGGGGCTGACTGCCTCTGAGTTCCAGGACAGCCTGGAAACCTCCAGTGAGACATGCAGCACGCAGGTTGCTTGCGGCGATGGCAAGTGTGACGCGTGGGCGGGTGAAAACTGTCAGACGTGCCCCGGGGACTGCAACAGGCGCACAGTCAGCGGGCAGGTGATCTGCTGTGGTGGCGGTGCAGATGGGGATGGGTGCGGCACTGGCGCGTTTGCAACTGCTTGTGCGTATGGGCGCAAGGAGTGCCGGGCCAAGTGCCCTGCATGAGCTGGAGAGAGACGTTGGTTTTCCTGGCAGACAGCAGCTGCTTCACGGATCTACTGATCTGTCGCACGTGCAACAGACGCTGCAACATTCATCAGAGACACACGATTCATGGCGCCATTGGCCCTTGCTGCATAAGCATTGACCGGCTCATGGGTACATGCAGGCATTGGGTTGACTAACTTCATGGCTGTACATAGACTGGTAGCCACTTCTTTGTAGTTCTTTCACGTTCCAGTTGTGACCATTGCTACTGGCCGGTTTCTCCGGATGCTTCATCCAAAAGCTAAGTTATCAATTTTGTCCGAGGGTTTGCATGCAGTGGGTTTTGCGCTTTGAGTGGTTTCTCAGTGTGCTGCAAAGGCATGAATGTGCTGTACACATCAGGTACCTCATGCTTGCCCCAGATCGCCTGGTCATTGCTACTGAGTGGACGGACACATGTGCACGCACGCACACATTGCACTGCTATGTTTGTGGTTGTTCATCACATGCTGAGTTGGTGGGTCATTGTTCACACACGCACGCTTGCAGCTGTCTGTGGCTTGTGTTCCCGAACTTTTGAACCTTTCCCTGATCCCTTGGCTCCTTTCCTTTTCCTGTTTGGGCATTCCAGCATCGCAACGCACGTATGTAATGGTCTTCCTGTTGCTTCTCTGCTGAGTTCATCCATGCAAGCTGGGCTAGCACCAGCACTGTGCGTTGCTTTCTTCGGCTTTCCTTACACTTGCATGATGATCAGGCGGTGCAGAACACGCAAGTATGGGTCATGCACCCACAACTAAAAACAGCTGAATCCGGCAGCAAAACCTGCAAGTGCTCAACAGCATTACGACATCAGATGGATGCACAGCCATTTGTGGGGTCACCTCCTAATGATATGTCCTAGGCTTTGTGAGCCATGTGAATAGCTATACTGGAAAAAGGGTCAAAAGAATGCAGCAGCAAAGGCAGCGAGTATGGTCAAATGCAAACAAATCATTCTGAATCCAACCAGCTCATTGCACTCAAGACATCACAGGGCTCCCCCTCGAGGCAGCCCTCAGCTCCTTTGTTCTTCAAATCGCGCGCTGGCACAGATTGGGTTCAGTCCGTGCGGCTGCTGCATTACGCAGGCCGGCTGGACTCAGTGGCATGTGCTGAACTGAGCAGCTGTCCAACAGCCATGAACGACCGCAGGGTGCTACCTACAATATGACTGGCATGTGGCAGGTGCCAAGACATGCTGCCCAGGCAAGCTGCAGGCCATACGCATGCCCCCTGATGGAGCAGCCCTAAGGCAGAGAGAGCTGCAGCTGTCTGGTCCCCCTCCCACTAGACATCTGATCGAAACATGGTGAGCAGCATGGTGAGCAACAATGTGAGCAGCCTATCTGTCCCTGGCCGGCCACCATATGGCATACCCAGCTGGCCAAGGCTCCCGAGACTAGCAGAGCATGAGACGTCCGAGAGTAGCATGTGGCTCATTAGAGCTTGAAGCGGCGGCCAGTGATGGCGCAGTAGGAGTTGCAGCGGAAGCCCAGCCGCCAACACCGCTTATCCGCGCATGAGGGTGTGTCCATGCCGCAGCAGAATGCCGGCTGCCCGATGTACACTGCAGACTTTTCGCTGGCGCAGTCCTGAGGGCAGTTGAGGCAGTTCTCCCCCGCCCAGGGATCACAAACTCTGTCCCCGCAGCGTGTGGAGTTTTGGGGGCAGCAGTCCTGGGGGCAAATCTTGATGTCCTCAGTGGCTGCATGGCATGGAGGAAGGGGGGGCATGGCCGCGGCGACATCTTGATGTGAGAAGGGTGTGTGTCGATGCTAGGGCGTTCAGCATTGCTGCCACCTTCACGCAAACAGCACTGAGCAATACAGCTGTGCAGCACCAGGCACCCTGTGTTGTTGTTGTTGTTATTATTATTATTATTATTATTATTATTATTATTATTATTATTATTGTCATTATTATTATTATTAGCACCAGGCACCCTGCCGCTGGACGCTGCAGCCACCCGCCCTTAAAGCATACCCCGGAGGCGCTGCACATGTAAACCCCAGACCAGCCACATGGGCGGTGAGCGCTGCCAGAAAGCAAGCAGGGTCCTGTGCAAGCAGGGTGGGGGGGCTGGAGGGGCGGCGCACCTGGGTTGCATTTGTTGTCGCCGCACAGGGGGCAGTCTTGAGGGCAGTTGACCCCGGTTTCATTGCGGGCCACATCACAGAAGCCATCGCCGCACACGGCTGGGCAGTCGCTGCTGCATGTCTTAGCTGTCTCCCCCCGCGGATCACAGTAGCCATCACCACAGCGTGCATAACAATCAGCAGGGCATGACTCTGCAGTCTCCCCGCGTTTATAGTCACAGCCCTTGTCGCCACACAGAGGGCAGTCCTTGATACAGCTGGCCCCTGTCTCGTTGCGGGACGAGTCGCAGTAGCCGTCACCACAGACCGCAGGGCAGTCAGTGGGGCACGTCTTGGCTGACTCTGAGCGCCGGGAGTCACAGAACTTGTCTCCACACACTGCAGGGCAGTCCCTAGGGCAGCTGGCAGCTGTCTCGCCTGGGTCACACCGCCCATCCCCACACCGCCCGGCTGGGCAGTCCTTAGCACATGTTGTTGTGGACTCCCCACGTGTTGAGTCACAGTAGCCGTCGCCACACACAGCTGGGCAGTCCTTGCTGCAGGACTGGGCAGACTCCCCTCGGGTTGAATCACAAAGCCCATCCCCGCACACAGCTGGGCAGTCCTTGGCGCACGTGCGCGCCGACTCGCCACGGGTGGAATCACAGTAGCTGTCGCCACACACTGCAGGGCAGTCCTTGCTGCATGTCCTTGCCGTCTCGTTGCGTGCTGTGTCGCATTTGCCATCACCACACACAACGGCAGCCAATGGGCAGTCCTTGATGCATGTCGCTGACGACTCACCACGGCCAGAATCGCAGTAGCTGTCCCCGCACACAGCTGGGCAATCCTTGCTGCATGTCTTTGCAGTTTCGCCACGGCCAGTATCGCAGAAGCTGTCCCCGCACACCGCTGGGCAGTCGTTGGCACAAGTGCGGGCAGTCTCTCCGCGTGCCGCATCGCAAAAGCCGTCACCACAAGTGCCAGGGCAATCCTTGCTGCATGTGCGCGCCGACTCTCCACGGGTGGAATCACAGTAGCTGTCGCCACACACTGCAGGGCAGTCCTTGCTGCATGTCCTTGCCGTCTCATTGCGTGCTGTCTCGCATTTGCCATCACCACACACAACGGCAGCCAATGGGCAGTCCTTGATGCATGTCGCTGACGACTCACCACGGCCAGAATCGCAGTAGCTGTCCCCACACACAGCTGGGCAATCCTTGCTGCAAGTTTTGGCAGTCTCGCCACGGGAAGAATCGCAGTAGCTGTCCCCGCACACAGCTGGGCAGTCCTTGGCGCACGTGCGCGCAGTCTCTGTACGGGTTGAGTCGCAGAAGCCATCGCCGCACACCACTGGGCAGTCCTTGGCGCACGTGCGCGCAGTCTCTGTATGGGTTGAGTCGCAGAAGCCATCGCCGCACACCGCTGGGCAGTCCTTGGCGCACGTGCGCGCAGTCTCTGTACGGGTTGAGTCGCAGAAGCTGTCCCCGCACACCGCTGGGCAGTCCTTGGCGCACGTGCGGGCGGTCTCGCTGCGTGCCGCATCGCAAAAGCCGTCACCACAAGTGCCAGGGCAATCCTTGCTGCATGTGCGCACAGACTCCCCCCGTGCGGCATCACAGTAGCCGTCCCCACAGACGACTGGGCAGTCCTTGCTGCAGGACTGAGCTGACTCCGCTCGGGTTGTGTCACAGAAGCCATCCCCGCACACAGCTGGGCAGTCCTTAGAGCACGTACGTGCAGCTTCGCCTCTCTTGGAATCACAGAAGCCATCACCACAAACTGCTGGGCAGTCCTGGGGGCAGGTGGCTGGTGTCTCTGTGACCTCACACTTTCCATTGCCACACGTGGCGGGCAGGCTTCCAGTGCTGCACGCACATACCCACATCCACACAGCGTGTAAGCTCATTGTTCAGGTAGTGCCATGGACCTTGCAGCATGCGCAGCCTGATGCAGAAGCGTTGCTGATCGCTCAAGTACCATTACTAGGACAGTAGTTCTGCAGGTGCAACTGCGCGTACGGCACACACTATGCTGTACTGCATGCAATACGGTAAGCGATTCTTTCTTGAAAGGTATACAATAATACAAACCAAGACCTCAGCTTAGGCCACTCAGCGGCTGGCTGTTACTGGCAGTCAATAAGTAAACGTGCCACCACACAGTAGCACACCAGTGTTCGGGAACTGGGAAGTGGGATGGACGGCCTGCATCCCGGGCCTGCATCATATTTGTCCTTACTTCCTATAGGAGCCCCTCATGGCCAACCCCCAGCTCCGGCATGCAGACACATGTGTGACACGCCGTGTTATTATTATTATGGCCAACCCCCAGCAGCCTTGCAGTATGGCACCCACCTGCATGCCGGCTCCTCAGCATCAGTCAGACCGTTGCAGTCGTTGTCCAGCCCGTCGCTGCACATCGCCGTGCCGCTCTCCTGCTGGGCGCTGTAGCGGCACAGCCCCACGCGCGCCGAGGTACGGTCTGCAGCCTTGGAGTAATACTTGACACGGAAGCCATAGCCCCTGCACACGTAGCAGGCGTGATGTACGTGGGGCGTAGTACAGAAGACAGTTTGATGATGGATTAATATCAATAATAACACGGTGTTTCACAGATTCATCTGCTTGCCAGAGCCCATGAGCTAGAAATACAGAAGACAGTTTGATGATGACATGTCACAGATTTGGCTGCGTGCCGGGGCCCACCACACATCCAGTCTGTCATAGGATCCATTTTCTGTCGCACATATCATACGTGTCATCATTCTTATTATATGATGTACATCATACAGGCCTTGCTCAGTCTGCAGGGTGCTAGGTGCTGTAGTGGGGCGGCTCCCGGAATTTAAGGCTGGCTTGGTCCTCTAGTGATGGTGTTTAGAGAACGACTGTCAGGCTCCGGCATGCAGACACATCTGTGACACGCCGTGTTATTATTCTTATTATTGTTGCTCAGTCTGCAGCCGGCTGGTAAAGCAGATGATGTTTGCCACGGGGATTCAGGGTCTGGCTCGGCCTGTAGGGAGGCCGCACACAGTGTTGTTTGATGGCCTTAGGCACGCGCTAGAGCAGTTAGGGGTTCAGGGTACATGGTACCAGCTGGCTCAGGGCAGGGAGGGGTGGAGGAGGTTATGTGGGCAAGCTGCTTGATCTTGATGCGTGCTTTGCTGCTCCCTATGCCCTGCACTCTGGAGGTGGTGTGCATTGCACGGGCGCAGTTGGTTTGGCACATCACCCACCCCTGGGCTCCCGGGCCTAATGC
>BDCZ01000133.1:125072-136877 GCA_001662365.1 Chlamydomonas applanata
ATGTTGACCACGGGTGGTGTGTCGGCCGGCTGCTAACCTTTGCGGTGCTCGCTTCCGACGGGGTGCTAGGTGCTGCAGTGGGGCGGCTCCCGGTATTTCAGGCTGGCTTGGTCCTCTAGTGCTTGTGTTTAGATATCGACTGTCAGGCTCCGGCATGCAGACACATCTGTGATACGTCGTGTTATTTTTATTATTATTGTTATTACTATTATTATTATTATTATTATTATTATTATTATTATTATTATTATTATTATTATTATTATTATTATTATTATTATTATTATTAGTCTTCCTCGAGTCTACTATGTTCAGTCTACACAACACGCCCTGAGCTTAGCAGATATCAGTACCTTACCATTCCTGGCCACCATTCAGGGCATGGTACATCAAACTTGTCAACACTTGGCGGGTCCAACAGGGTCGCTAGTTTGACGCGGACTACTGTCAGTTTATGATCACTGCAGGAATCGTATGCTGCGCACCATGTCTCAGTCCACAAGGTGCCAGTGGGGAGCCAAGCCACGACGTATGGCTGGTAAGCAGCCATGCCAGGGCTCTGGGAATAGTTGTACGTGTTGATGAAGATCTGCAGTACAGTACAGCACAGCAGTACAGGGGGCAGGCGGCCACAGGTTGGGTGGGTGAGGGGAATGCCCGTTAAGCCCCTAGCATTGCCCCGGCGGCTTGACATGTGCCAGTGGCAGTACCATGCCAGCAACCCCTACTTGTACTGCTGCAGTGCTGCGGCCGTGCATGCAGCCAGCCAATGCTAGTACTGCTGTTGTACTGCTGCAAACGCTACAGCTGCTGCTGCCTCAGGCACGCTGGTGGGCGACCCTGGAAACAGGCCACGGGACCATCTACTCCATACCCTGCCCCTTCATGCACTGTTGATTGACCATTCAGTACACCGAATGCAGCCCATGTCGATTTTATTGTTGCTGATGCTGTACTACTGCCACTGCTGTACGGCTGCAGTTATCATTGTGTCTTTTCAGTACGCTCACGTTTGCGTCGTACTTCTTGTCCAAGGCCGCATCCAGGCCCATTGCGGCCTTCATGCTGACAAAGAAGCGGGGGACGTCGGTGTTAAAGCGCCAGCGAGGCTCGACCTGATGAAAGGGTGTGTGTGAGCAAGTCAGAGGTTGGGTGTGCCCACATCGTATCAGAACGGATTGGGGTGCATTGGGTCAATTGGCTTGCGATGAATGTAGACCGCAACAGGCAAGGGGTGAAGGTGGGCAGCATTGAGTTTGCAGTGGGGGCGGTGGCTGCAAGAGGCAATGCACCTGGCGGTTGCAAGGGGATTGAGGTGATGTGGCAATGCACAACCACCAGTGGCACGGCAGGTCACCAACGTGCAACGGCCGTCTGGCTGATACATCAGCCAGACAGGCCTCCATGCGGCGAGTCAGACAGGCTATGCGTACATGTCAGGCACACAGGCCAGCCCATCGGTCAGCCTGTCAGACAGGCCAGTCACACCAAACCAGAAGCCACCCACAATGATGAAGCTCTGCTGTGCCAGCGTGAGCTCAGGCAGTGTGTAGTCAAACCAACGGCCAGGCGTGAAATTCTCCTGGTTCAGAGTAGCGATGGGGGCTGACCATCCCAGCTGCCACTGCTGCGGCGCGTTGTAGCAGCCCCATGACAGGCCGCCCATGGGGCTCGTCATGTCGGCATATTCCTTGCCAGGTTGGCTGGCATGGGAGATGCCAAAGTTGTGGCCCATCTCATGCACAAACGCGCGCAGCGCGAGCACGGAGCGGCCCTGCGGTACAACCATGCAGTACATGCAGTGCAAGCATGCGGTACAAGGTATGTGGCACCGCCATGTGGGGCGTGCATGCAAGTACAATGACGCTGTACATGCGGTACTAAAGGTGGTAGCTGCACGCGGCGGGCGCATACAAATCTCAGCCCACAGATGCCATGGTGTGTGTGGTTGTGCGGCATGGCCAGACAGCAGCAACTACATACTAACAGGGAGCCAGCCTAGCACCGAGTAGGCTATAACAAGTGACACATGGTGGGCCTTACCCCCCCCAGTCATCCTGGAGCCCCCACGCCAGCACAGCCTTCCGGATCCCTGCTGGGCCTCCTATCCTTGACCACCCGCTGCTGTGGAACCTGACCATCCGTCTGACTGATAGACAGACAGACAGCGGTGTCTGCCAGACAAGCATCCGACCAGCATCACACTGATCACTCACGTTGGTCCACATGCGGCACTTGTAGCCCAGGACGCAGGACTGCTCCCCCTGCGCACTCCAGGGGCACGGCATGCCAGCTGGGAAGGAATAGATGCGGAAGAAGCTCTTGGATGTGTTGATCTTCAGGGTATCCTGCACACAGGAGAAGGGAGGCAGGAGCCAAGCCAAGGCACAGAAAGCAGAGCAGCAGTCAGGCTTGGTCTTGTTTTCAGTTGTGTCCAAGTCCATGGCATCGGCATGCCATGCGGAAGCCAGCTGTTGAGGGCGGTTGCTGGTCGTGACCCATGCAACCTTCCCCATTCCCCAAGCGTACAGACACTCGCACGGCCACCCTTGGGCCTTCTTACTGCACCGTGGCGTGTACCCCCTCATGTATCTCCATCTCTGCCTGCTTAGTATTGTTCTTAGCCCCCTGCCCCGTCCTGCCCATGCCGTACCTCAATGTAACTGTCTGCCCAGATCATCCAGGCATAGACATCATAAGTGGTGCAAGTGGCTCCAGTAATGAGGCTGCCTAGATAGTCCCTTGCGCCGCATGGGATGTCGACATTGACGATCAGGTTGTTGTCCTCCTTGCGGTACGATGCCTGCAGTACATGGCAGTACACAGCAGCAGGACAGGTGAGCAGTAGCCGCAGCAGCAGCAGGGCAGTGCAGCCGTGCAAGCCGCCGCATTTTCATAATGTATGTCGGCATGTGTGGAGGGTGCAAACACAGCTGTCTGTGGCTGCCCTCCAGCAGGAAACAAAACCATTCCTGTGGGCTCCGCACCCTTGGTCCTTGACATCGGTCACTGACCTGCTGCTGGCACATCAAAGCTGATACAGCTGCCAAGCATACGCTTGCCAATACAACAGCCCACCTTGCCCCAGGAGCACTTGTTCCAGTGGTTCATGAGGGATGGGGCCGTGGGGGTGGAGGTATTGAAGTAGATGTCTGAGATCTGTTGCACGGTGGGCACTGCAGGCTTACCACAGAGACCAATGATGACTGTGACGGAGGTGATCTTGATCAGATCTGGGTAGCCCACGGGAGCCATCTCAAGCGCCTGTGGTAAGAGGGAACGAATGCAAGGGAAGCAGGGTGGTGGGAGCCGTGAGTAAGAGTGGGAGTAGACACAACCGTGCTTCCGGTGGCGGTGGGGCAGGTGTTGGTTGAGGCACCTGCACGGTGCTGTGGGTGGCTGAATGATGTGATAGGGGGGAAGATGGTGGGACGGGGGGTGGAAACGGACGGGGACGGAGGGAGGTGGGCCGTGGGCAGACGGAAGGCATGCTGTGCCAGCGGCTATGAGGAGATGAAGTGACTATGCTAGAGCACACGTGAAGGGCGAGCAACCCCTTACCTCGTAGCACTCCACCACAGCAATGCCGCCCGGCTTGCGGGCACTGATGTAGACAGTCATCGCGGTACCAGTCTGCAGCTTGGTGTAGTCCTGCCCGACGGTAAGGCTGAACTGTAACTCCAGGAAGCCCTGCTGCAGCTTCAGCACGTACTGCAGGATATCCTCCCCCCCAATCTCGTTGCCATCCGCATCATCTGTGCTGGTCACCACTATCGACAGGTCACCTGCCACATCAGGAGGTGAGCGGCTCACGCTTTGTCAGTCATTGCATGGTCAGCTGGAAGTGAAGGGTCATGTCTGGCAGCCACCCTGCCATGCAGGCGAAGCCAGTGTCTCACCATCCAGTTTCTCAAGGCCTGCATATCGTGAGCAGTCCGCTTTAACCGTGGCAGCAGCCAGCAGTAACGTGAATGCTAAAAGTATGCCACCGTGCTTGAGCATCATGTTGGTCTTGCACAGAAGCTTGACCAACAGTGCACAGACGGAGAAGTTGTATAGGCACGTGTGTGCGGGAGTGAGCTGCAGGACACGCTGCTATCTGTGCTTCATAAGCAAGTGCGAATTGAGCTGCGCTGGTTTTGGTCGCGGTTGTGGAGGTTGCGTCGTCACAGTGTACTTCTGATGTATGGATTGTGTTTTAATATGTTATTCAATTATAACTGCTACCCCAGCTCTGTTAAACACGGCTTGGCTCGTGGATTCTTGGCCTGTGGCGTTGCATCCATGTGTGACCCATGAGGTGGCGTTGCGTTTCCGTCTCGCAAGCTGTCGGACATTGCACTGGAGCTGGCCTTGATGGCGGGTCCGGACCACGTTCGAGAGGTGCTTTGGCAAGCGGTTTGCCGTGGGAGAACACCGCAGCCCAGGCCCGTGGTGCGTGCAACGCATGGATACTGCTTCGTGCCTGTCCCTAGTGGATCTGGGGTCACAGCGTGGACTTTGACTCACATGGCCTTTCATACACGGCCTCGTTGTGCAGGTGAATCCTGTGGTGGATCGGAACAGGTCTCCCATTGCACCCGGCCTGCTGGTGCAGGTGTGCTGTGCCAGTGTGCTGGGCTCAGCTGGACGGAGCTGGCTGGCTGCATTCACACGATGCGCACACCTGCGCGTCATGCCACGCACGCGCTTTGAAAGCGAGCGCATGCATGCATGCATGCATGCATGCGAGCGCTCACCAATGTGTACACAAGCCCTCATCTGCATGCCAGCCATGCACACCATGAGCTCGAACGTTGTGCGCCATGCCTGCCTCTCAGGACCTGGAACTCTGCAGCGAGCCAGACAGCCTGCAAGGCTGGGTACCACTGCGCCTCGTGTGGAAGGACCCCTTAGCCAGTGATACCAGCCATGCCAGCCATCTCAGCAATGCCAGCAATGCCAGCAATGGTGGATCAGAGGCAGGTCCAGAGGGTGACTTACAAGGGCATGATGGCACCCGGCAAGGGGAGCAGGCACAGGAGGCAGCAGGGGGTGACCCCATGGAGGAGCCCAGCACATTTGCAGTGCTGACATGCACGACAGACACAGCCCTTCCCAGTAGCACGACCAGTGCAGCAAGCCAGCAGATGCCAGCTGTTATCTTCCTGCATGCCACGGGTGAGTGGTGCATGCTGTGCATGCAACAATGCATCGTTGGTGACGCCATGCGTCATGCGCCGAGCGTGCGCATGCGCATACAAAGCGTCAAGGCATCCTGTCATGCCCACACCTCCACGCCTGTGTGCGTGCCAGAGATGTGACTACCGTGCGCGCATGCGTTGCGCGTGTTGCCTGGCGCAGTGTCGCCTGCTGCATGCCGCACTCCGCGCACCATGTCTCTTCCTATCTTGCATCGGCAGCGCTCATGGGAACGCCTGTTGCGTGCATGCAAGCACGCAGGCGCGAGCATGGACGCCATGCGGCAGCAGCAGGAAGAGTACGCACGTGCCGGCTACTTCACGGCTGCCCTGGACTGCCGGTACCATGGGGAGCGCGTTGGGCCACTTGCGCCTGGGCAATCTGCTAGGGATGTATACCAGGATGCCCTTGTCAGGTGAGGAGAGATCAGATCAACCGAGGCCTTTCAAGGTCAGATCAATTGAGGTCAGATGAATTGAGATCAGATCAATTGAGGCCCCTTCAATTAGGCAAAGGGCGACGCGAGGAGAGTGAATGTGGGGCAAGCCGAATGGTTGAGGGTTGAGGCATGTTTCCAGCAGCATACTTGGTGGTGTGAGGCAGTGAGGTGAGGTTGGGTGGAATGGGGTGAGGTGGGCGGGATGGTGTGGCGTGGGGTGGCGTGGGGCGGGGCGGGGCGGGGCGGGGCGGGGCGGGGCGGGGTGGGGTGGGGTGAGGTGGGGTAGCAACAGCACGGACGACGCAGCTCCAGCAGCTCGTTTGCTCAGCCCCTGGACGCCACCCCTTGTTGTGCTTGCCTCCCTCTCCCTCTGCATGCAGTGCGTGGCGGGGCGGGCCTGAGCGCCCGTTCCTTCTGGACAATGTGTGGGACATCCTGCATGTCGTGGACTACCTGACTGGCAGACCTGAGGTGGACAACGCGCGCATCGGGATCACAGGTGATATATCTAAGTCTATATATATATATTAGAGAGAGAGTTGATATGGACCTTTTGGATGAGGTATACCACATGTCTTCCGCAGGCTATGAAGTGAGATGGGACACTGCTTTCCTGCTTCCTGCTGCTTTCCTGCTCATCACAGCCTGAACCTTGGCCTCTGTGCACTGCCCATGCGGCGGCTCGCATGCACGCCGCAGGCATCAGCTTGGGTGGCATGCACTCCTGGCTGGTGGCGGTGCTGGATGACCGCATCGCAGTGGCGGCGCCAGTGATCGGCTTGCAGGGCTTCAAATGGGCTGTGGACCACAAGCAGTACCAGGGCCGGGTGGACAGCATCCCAAAGGTACGGTGGGGCAGTACGCCATAAAATGACTTTTGTGAGCATGGTGTTGCACCACGGTTGACAGCCGTTTCTGTATTGTGCTTTGAACTGATACAAAACGGACGAGTGGTACTTATCATGGAGATGCTTTTTCGTTGGGCCAAGCTGTTCAGCTGCGCCAAGCATCTCACTCGCACCCATGTATTGTCTCGTGGCTGTGCTCCTTTCTGTGCCCCCGCTGGGCTGCAGGAGCTAGTGTGTGTGTGTGTTGGTTACATCGTACGCCCATCATGGCGCATAGATGCCTGCCGCGAGACAGGATTAGCAACATTCGTTATAGGCTTGTAGCTTGAAAACTGTTTGTTATTGGTTAATGGCCATTGCGGCCGTGCGGCTTGTGTGTCACATGCTCTTGCATAGCCGTTTGCATCACATGGCATCAGCGCAGACCACAGCCACATCAGCCACAGCACCATCAGCCACATGGCACCCGCGCTGGCTGCGCGGACTCTCAGGCCACACTCCAATGATTATCCTGGGTTGATATCCTGCGCTGATATCTGACATCAGTCGTGCGCTGTGGTGTACAGGTGTTTGCTGCGGCTGCTGCGGACATGGGCAAAGCACAGGTGGATGCCAAAGTGGTGCAGGCGGTCTGGGACAAACTGCTGCCAGGTGCGTATCTGTGTAACTGGTATTTGCAGGTATTTAACACCCAATTGTATGAATCAACAAGTATGTGGATGTGGGAGTTGTGTGGTCCACACTTCACACAGCTGAGTGCGTGAATGCGCAGCCTTGCCATGCTGTCATTCACATCTGTGGAAGAGGGCAGGCGCAGCTGCGTGCAAGCCATACTTGCCACCCACCATCATGTGCATCTACTGGCGGCCTGGCGACACGTGCTTCTCAGGGTTGCTGACTGCGTACGATGCACCCCTGTCGTTGCCTACCTTGGCACCCCGCCCATTCCTGGTCGCGAATGGGGAGCTTGACCCCCGTTGCCCTGTCCCAGGTACGTGAAGCAGCGGCCCAGCGGTTCATGCACTGGGCATGATGGCGCATGGGTAACCAGCTGAGCATAACAGTCATGCATGCCATTGCCATGGCCGGTTGCAATGGTGTATTGTTGGAATTGCCGGAGATGCTGCCACACAGACGCAGTGCATCGAGCTGTTCGAGTGCCAGCATGGCCACCCTTACTAACGACTGGATGGTGCCTGCTGATTGTTGCGTACAGGCGTGACGGAGGCAATGGCTGCGGCACGCGCAGCATACTTGGAGTTTTACCTGCCGCCTCCCTCTGCAACACCAGAGGACTCTCAAGTGCTTGATCAGGCCCCTGAGGCTGGGGAGCCTGTGCGGGCAGAAGACAGCAGCACCCAGCCAGGTACAGGACAGGCAGACCAGGCAGGACAGCTGGCAGGCAGCAGCTCCATGGAATGGGGTGGTGCATCTCTGGTGCTTAATGACAGCTCTGGCGTGCTGCATGCAGGTCCAGGCATGCCTTTGCCTCAGGAGCCTGTGAGAGGTGATGCTGCTGAAGCAGCAGGACCTGTGGAAGGGGAACAGCAGCCAGGCAACTGGAGCCAGCCGCCTATAGACGTGGACAGCTGCCAGGCCCCCGAGGATCAGCCACCAGCACCCCAACGCCCCGAGGAGCTCATTGCTGCAGCCATGTCTGCTGCCAAGGATGCGGCTGACGACGCAGCGGCTGCTGCAGCAGCTGCGCGGAAGGCAGCAACCACTGCAAGCACCTCGGCCGCGGAGGCCCAGGCCATCGTAACTGTAGCTGCTGCAACACAAGCTGCAGTGGCTGCGGCAGAGGCTGCTGCGTTGCAGGCAGCCAAGGCTGAAGAAGCAGCTCAGGCTGCAGAGGCTGCTGTTGAGCAGGCACGACCAGCTATGACAGTTCTAGATGCGGCACTGGCTGCCCAGCGGGCTGCAGCCACTGCAGAGCAGGCAGCAGTGTTTGAAGACCTCACCACGCAGGCAAAGGTATCTCTAGCTGCTGATGCAGCAGCAGCTGCGCTAGCACCAGCCCTCGAGGCCGCAGCCACGGCATCAGAAACAGCCAAGGCTGCGACCGCGCAAGCTCTAGCGGCCACAAAGGAGGCAGCCCAGGCAGCAGCCAAGGTTGCTGCCGAGGCAGTGGCGGCTGCAGTGACTGTTGCGGAAGCAGGCAAGATAGTGGACGAGACCCTGGTGCTGTATCTAGAGCCAGGGGTGGGCCACAAAGAGACTGTGGGGATGCACCGAGCAGTGCGCGCATTCTTCGACTTGCATTTGAAAGGGGTGCAGAGGGCGTTCCTAGCAACCACTGTCCAGCGCAAGATCCGGCATGTACATTGATTGGGGCACCTTTGGCGAGTTTGGCCCAAGGCACCACCATGTCAGAAGCAGAGCAGGCCCCTGAATGCGTGCAGCACACGACAGGGTTTGGTTGCCGCTGTCTAATTGCAGGTTGATCTGGGAGTAGCTGTAACTGCGGCTTGGA
The DNA here is from genome assembly GCA_001662365.1 of Chlamydomonas applanata. Lineage (NCBI taxonomy): Eukaryota > Viridiplantae > Chlorophyta > Chlorophyceae > Chlamydomonadales > Chlamydomonadaceae > Chlamydomonas > Chlamydomonas applanata. The sequence goes on from BDCZ01000133.1 coordinate 134,014, forward strand.
CCACACATCTAGCCTGCATGCAAGCGGCTGTGCTGCAAGCCTCTGTGCTGCAGCATATGAGACACATATGGAACTCTCATACTGTGATATGGAAGCGTCCTCAAACTGAGCCATAAGTGACGCTGGTGCCGCAACACTCATTCCTGCCTGCGGCAGAAAGATACGCGTACTGGGCGCCCTTGAAGCCAGCGCCATTATCAAACGGCTTTTTGAAGTCACACCTGCCAGGCAAGGGGTCAGGCAACAACCCACTGCACAGTTCCTCACTCTCAATCTGCACAGTCGCGATGTTGCTGTGACAGCAGCTTGCTTGGGCACGCACCTGCGCAGGAACCTTGCCCATGTTTGCCCTTTGCATGCACCTGACCACAACCCTTAGCAATCGTGGCGCGTACAGCCGTGACAAGGCACATATTTTCAGTTGTCCCATCCCAGCAAGCACGTCTGTCCCATCTGGGCCCCAAATTGCTCTGCGCCCTGCAGCCCGCCCCCGCCTGCCTCCTGCAGCGGCAGGTTCCACCACTCACGCGTTCTTCTTGAGTGAGAAGCTGATGTCAATCTTGCCCCCGTCAGCCACGGTGTACTCACTGGGAAAGATCACGCGGCACGCCATGCTGGCCTTCTTGCTCACACGTTACTTCACACTGAGGCGTGAGGGCACCACACAAGCAATACCACCAGTTGCGCAACAAACAACACTTACTCGTTACTGTGGGTTGTTGGATGCACCAGCCTTTAGGAAGTCAGGAGTCACAACACAATCAAGTGGGTAATGCGAGCAAGCAGCCGAAGTGGACAAGACACGGTGGGTGCCAGCACAAGAGCAGCAGCAGGTCCTGGAGCAGCACGGTGCAAGACCAGTGCCGAGGTCAACAGCAGGTGCAGCCACGAGCAAACAGCGCCAGACATCAGGCAGCAGCAGCGCTGGCTCGTCCAGGCCAAATAACTGGAATGAAACGCGCTCACAATTGTGAGAGACAGCAATTGTGAGAGACAGCTGCAGCTGCAGGGACTCACATGCTGTAGCTGGAGGAGCGTGGGTACCAGGCCTTTGGGTCCTTACTTCTACTACTTACTTGATGTAGAGCAGGTCAACAGACTACTACTTACTTGATGTAGAGTCTACTACTATTTACTTGATGTAGAGCAGGTCAACAGACCCATGGCAGGCAGAGCTGATGGCTGCGGGCGACGCAGCAGGGTTGGATTGGATTCAGCTGGGAGTGCACGTGCACGGCCATGATCAGTGACAGCAAACTGGGTGCAGGGGTGCCTCAGCTTGTGCTCACACAACCACACATCCACAAACAATAATAATAATAATAATAATAATAATAATAATAATAATGATGATGATGATGATGATGATGATGATGATGATGATGATGATGATGATGATGATGATGATGATGATGATGATGATAGCATGCATGATGCAGCAATCGCTGTTGGCAAGGCCAAGCTATGCCAAGCAGTGCTCTCCGCCAGTGCTGCCTTGCACACTGTGGGTTGCAGCTAGCTGCGGCTTGCACGAGTGCCAGCCATGCAGCGGCCTGTCCCTGAGCCGTGTTCATGCAGGGTGACCAACCCTGCAAGCCCCGAGGGCCGTCACTGCTACTTAGCCTCTTTGCTTGTTCTGTACTTTAAACACCGGCCGTACCAGTGTATTCATAGCTGTCTGGGCAGCATAGCATCTGTCTTGCTCAGTTGCTGAGTAGCATCATAATTGCAACTGCTGCCTGGTAGCTGCCAGCCAGTCCTTGAGCACACCTCTGCGAGGTGGCTGCACTGCTGGGTCGTACCATGCATGTATGTGATATCACAGCATCTGTGCTGCACATGGGGCTGCTCATGCATTGAGTGCGCGCCTCGGACGTACGAGTCCTTGTCGGCTAGTGTGTCTGCTTGCCTGGCTGTACTATACACAATGCATCAATTCTAGCGCTGCTGGCTTGTTTAGGTTTGCTAGCGTGCATTGCTCATGCGCACTGTGTGCACGCGTGCTGCAATTTGTCGTATGGGGCCAGGCAGCGCGGGCCTCAGAGCCCGCGTGGGGCCTTTGGACCGTGCATGCGCCCCCTCAAACGTGATCAGGTCTGGATCTCAACCTTGGCATTTGTGCACATGTGTAGCTGTGGTTGCTGCTATAGCTGCAACAGCGGCAGGTCATCCAGCTGCCCCTAGGGGTCATAGCAACCTGGAGATCCTTGCGCGCTCGTTTGAACGAGGCAGCATCAGTTCCAGGGGATCAGGAGGTTTGTGAGCATCCCCTGCGCGGCCGCTCCTGTTTGCTCTCCCAAGGTCATGACTAGGGCAGTGGCTGCCTGTGCTTGCGAGCTGTTGGCTGTGCGCGTGTGTGCGCATGTGGCTGGCGCTGCGCTCTGCGCTGCGCTCCATGCTGCCTCCAGCCGCTCCATGCTGCCTCCAAGCCACCTGTCCATCCCCACTCTCACCTGTTCTGGCTCCTGCTCCACGGCTGCGCCAGCGAGATGCTAGGAACCAACTGCTCCGAGCGCGAGGCAGTCGCAATTTCAAATTGAGGCTGGTATGCGATAGTTGTGCATTGCCAAGATTGAGAGCGGAAAAGATGATCGGCTTTAACTCTTAACAAAGCTGCGATGTCGAGCATGATCCGAGGTCCCAACCCCAAACGTCACCTTTCTCATTGGCCTGGTTCAAGGCCAGACTCAGACGCAGTGCCTCAATTCCAGAGCTGTACCAATCCCTACCCAATGGATTTTCAACTCTTATCACTTCCTGTCCCTTGCAACAGTGCCCTATCTGGGCCCGTCTCCGGTTCCTTTCAACCATGCATGTCATGCTGAGGCCCATGCGTACATACAGTGCATGCGTCTTGGGTCTAG
>BDCZ01000134.1:5950-19370 GCA_001662365.1 Chlamydomonas applanata
CCCGCGTGGCGATGCCCCAGGCTCCCCCACCTCCCCCTCCTCCACCTCCCCTTCCTCCTCCGCTGCCCGCGCATAGCGCGGTAATCGCCGGCGCCCACGGCCGCCCACTGACGGCGAGCGTGAGAAGCGGCGCTGCATGGGAGAGCGTGCCCAGCTGCGGCTGCGGCTGCGCGACGGTGAGCGTGACCGTGACCGTGACCAAGACCGTGACCGTGTACGTGACCTTGACCTGGAGCGTGACCGTGATCGCCGCCCCATGGTGAACTGCCCGGGTGCAGGCCCACTCCGCCTGGTCCCAGGGCTGGCCGGCATTCGGGCCGGCGAAGGAGATCGTGACGAGGAGCGTGCGCGCCGCCCGGGCGGTGACCGCCCCCGCCCTGGCCCGCTGTGTTGCGCGCGTGCCGCGGCAGTTGCAGCTGCAATGGCAGCAGCCTCTGCTCGCCGCTGCTGCTCCATCGCCCGTAGCCGCTCCTCTTTCTCACGAGCTGCTCGCTGCTTGGCCTCCTCCTCCTCCCGCCGCTTACGAGCGCGCTCCAAGTACTCTGGGTCCAACTGCACCACCTGCACCACCTTGCTGGCAGCCGGCGGCCCACCTCCACCTCCCGCACCACCGCCTCCGCCCCCGCCCCCGCCCCCGCCGCCCCCACCGCCACCTGCGTCTCCTTCTGCACGTGGCACGCGCTGCACCTTGCGCTTCACCAGGGCTGGAGTAGGCTCAGTGCTAGGGGCTGCCTCCTCACTGCGAGCATGCGTGCCAGCTGGCGCCCCAGCGGTATCTGCAGTGCCTGTGCCTTGGTGCCCGATGTAGGCTGCATACTCAGCTGCTGTCATGTAGTGTGATGGGTCAATGTGGCCATCACTGCCAGGCTCACGCCCAGGCGGCTCTGTACCTGGTGCATACAGCTGTGTCTCCTCCGGCGTTGGGGCATATAGATACACCCCAACAATTTCCCACGCCTCGTCTGCCTCACCCACGCCTGCATTGCCTCCAGCTGCTGCTAGCTCTTGCGTGCTTGCTGCGCCAGCGTTGCTGCCGTCGCCAGTTGTGCCTGCACCTGCCTGAGCATCTGCATCAGCTGGAGCAGCCACAGCAGCAGCAGAAGCAGTGGCTTCTTGCCCACCCTCTGCCTGGACGTTGGCTGCAGCCCCTGTGGCATCTGGTTCCCCAGCTGCTGCTTCGTTTTCTGCAGCAGGCGCAGCAGCAGCTGGTTTACGAGCAGTTGGTGCAGGCAGAGGTGGAAGCCCCAGCATCGCCCGCCGCAGTGCCCGGTCCTCTGCCTCCCGTGCTGCTTCCTGCACCTCAGATGGTGTGGGGTCCGTGCGGGCAAGCTCCACGGCATAAGCGGCTGCCAGGCGCGCACGTAGTGCATCTGTGCTACTGAGGTACTCCTCCTCAGTCAGACCAGGCACGACATCCTCGTCCGGCAGTAGCGTGCTGGTGTCCATCACAGCATACTGCCCATAGTACCCCGTGGCATTGAAGCCAGGAGGAGGCGGTGCGGCGTGCCCATGGCCCAGCGCCCCACCCTTGGGTGTTCGGTGGCGCACTGACAGCCGCCGCCCACCGAGCTGCAAGGGAAGCAGGGCAGCCATGGGTGCAGCATGCCGGTCAGAGCCAAACGATGGGATGCAGATGGTCAGGCAGGCATGACGAGTCATGAGAGTGACGAGCATCCATGCAGAGCGGATCAAGACCTATTCTGCCCCAGGACTAGTGCCAAGCCTGTACCAGGCATGACTGGCTCCTGCTTCTGTACTTTGGTACCAGTTGCATGCTCAATTGCACGCACCATATACAAATTGAGCCGCTCCACGCACATCGTTGCTTGCTGCTCTGTGGCCATGCGCACGAAGCCATAGCCCTTGCTCTGCCCGGTGTTCCTGTGTGCACAAAACCACACAGGGGGGCAACATGTTTTACAGGTCCATCTTCTATCACGAAATCAGACACTGCCACCCACAGGGCGTCCCCACATCAATGTGCATTGTCAGAACGGTCCTCGCTACATCAGCATGAAAAACAACAGGGCCCAGCTTCTCAGCTACCGACCCATGGACCTGGATCGCCATGGCCTCACCGGTCAAAGATGATGCGGCAGTCCACGACCTGGCCAAAGGACGAGAAGAGCTGGCTCAGCTCGCGCTCGTCCACATGCGTGGCGATGTAGGCCACATACCTGCATGCGCACAAGGCAGGAACAGCACAACCATGTGCACAACGTCAACCGATAATTGCCTTGACAGGCCATCCCAGGGCCGTTGCACTACCCCTGTACAGCACAGGCCAGAAATAAACCCCAGGCACAGCCTGTATCAGATGCATCCCAGCAGCAGGCACACCCCAGCCAACATGTCCTCGAAGACGTATACCAACCGCACTCACAGAGTGCATGCGTCCTCCTCAGGATTGTGTGAGCGGCCCGGCCGCTCTGATGGACCCTGCTGCTGCCGACCACCCTCATAATGGTGGCCACGGAAGCCAAGGCCTGAGCGGCCTGGTGCAACCCCAGGGCCACCTGGCGGCCCCCCGGGCCCATCCAATCCCTCTCCCATGAGCTCCCTGCATGTGCGCAGCACCGCAGCCATCAGCCATCAGCCAGAAATGCGGGCGGCAAACAACACGCCCGCAGACTGTGATCATGCAACAAGGTGTGCCAAGCGCCAGGGCTTGTCCAGGTGGGGCTGAGCATAGTACGCACAGGATTCCAGGCAGGAAAGGCACAAGATTTGGAGGTTGCAGGGATCCCACTCACCGAGGCACCTCTCCGCCCAGCTCTTGCATGAAGCTCTTGTACTCGCTCTCAATCTGCCGTCCAGCCTCCACGCCATGCACCGCGATCACGTCGCGTGCGTACTGCGCATCCACCTGCGGAGCACAGGCAATACACACAAGTACAGCCACACCAGCATCACCAGAGTCACCAACGTCTGATGTGCATGATGCATGCTCGCTAGTTAGTACTTCAGCCCAGGGACGCCCTGCTCTGCAAAAGCAGCAAGGTCCCTTGCCCATCTGCATGCGGGACCCCCACCACCCACCACCCACCACCCACCACCCACCACCCACCCCACCATCGATGGTGCGGCAAGACCAGGAGCCAGTCCATGCATGCCCACTGCCCGTTTGGGGCTCCCGCCCACCCACCCACACAGACACACACACACCTTAGCCTTCACGGCCTCAGGCAGCTTGAAGACCTCGCCGCCCTCAGCAGCGCTCCGCGCAGCCGCGTCCTGGCCCTCAAAATCCCGCAGCGTCCCTGCACATGTGCGGACCATCCACATAAGAGACGGCTTGCGAGCGTGCAGGTGCAGGTGTTAGGGCACCCTGCGAGCCCAGGCTGTGAGATGAGACCAGACCAGCATACCATTTCAATATACAGCCTAGCTGTGCAGGCACACACCCGGCCGCTGCCAGCATTAATCCCCAGTGCCCCAGATGTGGGCCGGGTACTTCTCCCTCTGACCCTGCTCCCGCAGCTAGCTGACTTAATGGTCGCGCACCCTACCATTGAGTGACGCGAGCTCGCGCAGCTGCAAGCGCTTGTGCTCGTTCAGCGTCTCATCCTGCGGCTTGAGCAGCTTCTCCAGCATGGCACAAGCCTGCGGTGCAGGGGATACAATGGTCAATGGCGCAGAGCGTGAAAGACACATGCACAAGTGGGCAGTAGTGGCAAAGCTGTTGAGGTGGGATGCACAGAATCCGTGCAATGCTTGGTGTCGTGGAGTAAGCGTCCCCGTGTCCAAGTGCCCCATGTCCTTGCCTACTGCGCTCCGTTTATGGCACCCCCTTGGCACCATGTTCGGGCGCTGCAACCCCAAACCAATGATGTGTTGCTGTGATGCAATTGCTATCCTGCCCCACGCTGTCCCAGCACATGATGGACGCACCCGCTCCAGCTGGTCATCCGTGTCTGCTGTGACGAGCACATGCAGATCTTCGTTGTCTGCCGGGTCATGTGGCTGCGGCCAAGTGTCAGGAAAGCCAAACACTCAACAAATTCAGCTCTGAGACACGTTCAGTGCATAACCACGAAGGCCACAGCCACGTTTGACAGCTGGCTCAACTCCCTCCTGCCCGCTGACTTCACCCTCATACGCTGCATGCTGTGCTTGAGCAGCACGCCCGACCCCGCTGCATTGCAGCAGTGCGGCAGCCCCTGCTGCCTGCTTGTGGAAGCAGCCGCACCTTGGGCCCAGCGCCGTCCTTGCGCATACGCCCCTCCTTAACCGAGCCGCGCCCACGGATCACGATGCGCGCGCCCGTCTCCTTCTCCATGCGCTTCTGCAAATCACGCATGCACACGGCACATGCAAGCAGCGCACATGATGCCAGCCCGGCCCTTTTTCCCGGCCCTCTTGCCCCTGTGCGGACGCCAATCCCGATCCCCACAGCTGTGAGGGTGCCCCGCCGCTACAGCCGCAATCCTCTGCACTCCCAAACCTTGGTCCCGGTTATGAATTTACCACTCCTGTGCATGCTCGTGCATCACTTCTGCATCATTCTCACACCAGGCTGGGTAACCAGCAGCTGGCGTCGTAGCTGCTGACCCGCCGCTGTCGCTGCTGCTGCTGCTGCCGCTGCCGCTGCCGCTGCTGCCGCTGCTCCTGTTGCGGTCACAGCTGCAGTGGTTGCCGTTGCCACCACTGGCCCGTCCCTCTTGCAGCTGTGCGCACCTGTGTGTTTCCGCGTGGACCAATGATGAGCCCAATGAAGTTGTAGCCAGGGTACTCGTCCTGGGGGATGCGCAGCTTGCGCGACTTCTTCTCAGGCCTGTAGTCAGCCGGCGGCTTGTAAGATGGGTTGCGCTTGATGAGCTCCCCAATGATGTCCTGCACATGCACACACAGCCGCACATAAATGTGCGCAGAATGGGATTGTGGTGCCTCCCACCGGCCCTCCATGCACATGTCCAAACAGTTGGTGCATTCATGCCTGTGGCATGGGAAGCTTCCATGCCGCAGGCATAGAAGCATGGCTACGGGCAGCCTACCATACGCATGCATGGGTCCACTTCAGGTGAGCGCGCCATGCAGTCCCATGCAGCGTGCATGAACCCATGCTCACATTGCGCTGCTTGATGAGCCGCTCCTTTACACGCTGGTCACGCGTGTTGATGCGTACGCCCGCCTCATTGTAGATTGGCTCTGGCGAAGGCGATCGCTGACCCTCAGGTGGATAATCCTCAGGGAAAAAACCGTTGCCTATCGCTTGAATCTTTTGATTGATCTGCAATCACGATGAACCCATGTGGCATTCGTGTCTGCAGTGATCTGGAACCCCATCTTTGCCGCACGTACAACCAAACCAGCTACTCACAATGTTCATTTGGCGATTCAGTTCCAGCGACTCAGGGTCAAAGTTGATCAGATGCGCCAGCGACGGAGGTAGTGAAAGGGTTAGCATGCCTGGCATCGCAGCCGCAGGCACAGGCGAGGGCGCAGGCACATCAGGCCCGCGCTCCCAGCGGCTCTTGCGCTGCTTCTTGGGCTGTTGCCCGTCCTCCTGGCTCCCAGGTTCTGGCGTCCCATCGCGTTGTACCTCCTGAAGCAGCTGTTTCCCAGCCTCCGTCTCTTCACCCCATCGCCGCCTGCTCTTGCGAGGCTGCGAGGGTTCTTCACCCTCCATTGTGTTGTACAGGCTATCGTGTGGTTATTATACAATTCGTCCCATTTGATACCAGGTGATGTCGCGCATGTGCCGTTCCAGCAAGGAGCCTTGGGCACCAGGTGAGAAGGCTGTGAAGAAACCGACTGTGACCTTTAGTGACGCGCAGCAGCCTTTAATCTGCGCCATGCAATAGGCAGCAAACAGTCTCATGCTACTCTGCAGAAGTAACTTGGCAACCCCCCTCTCTTGGTTTCGCACATCGCGTTCTCCCAGCTACAGCACCATGTCAGCGCTGCCACGGGTGGTGATTGAGGTTACGTCAGATAATGTATGGTGAGGTGCCTCGAGGTCGCTCCTCCCGTACAAACCATCTTCAACACATTCTCACGTAATTACAATTTTGCGCTGTCATGCTGCACAACTGTGCAGCCCCTTCTGCTACTTGGGCAAGGTGCGCGACAGGCGTTGCGCTGCAGCAGACTTGCATTATGGCATAATCACATGCCCGTCATGCATGCCCATGTGCCCCATGCATTGACCATATGCTTTGCAGAAGCGGCTGGAGACTGCAATGCAGCGTATGGCTGGCAAGGTCAACTTTGAGGTGAGCTGTGTGCGCCAATGCACGCCTGGATACTGCCCACTAGACTGGACCAGTATGTACCAGTACATATCGGTTGTTCGGTGCACATGGCTCAGCCCGTGTGTGCCACTAAAGACGTACGGCAAGCCGTACTGCTGGAAATGCACCCTGCATCTGATCAGCCCAACGCCACGTTGCACTTTTTTCACACGTGCAGCATAGGCATTTCACGAGCCCCACCCCACCTCTGCACATCCGTGCCGCCGTAAACCATGCAGGTGCACTGGCTTCCATTCCAGCTACGACCAGATGCACCCAAGGAGGGTGTCAACAAGCTGCAGCACTACTATGACAAGTTTGGGCCACGCGCTGATGCCATCATCGCCAACATGAAGAAGTGAGTATATTCCTTGTGATGCAGTGCTGCTGAATTGTACAAGCTGCTTAAACGTGCAGCCACTGTACTGAATGAACTGCACAATCTGTACGAACTAGTGGGCAGGGGTGCCAGAGCGGTCAATAAACAGGCTGGGGTCGAAGAGTGCTGGCGACATCCCTGCCTGTGGTACCTGCAACGCCCCCAGCACCTGCTAGCAGCAACAAACATGGTGGCCCTTCATACCTCCTGTTCTACATGCTTCTCATGCTGTGCAGCAACTTCCAGGAGCAGGGGCTGGCGCCCTACAACACGGATGGCCTCATTGGTACGTGCAACTGTGCGTACACGCCAAACACGCACAGTCGTGCCTTCCTGCATCTTGTGTCCTGGTGTCTGGCATTCAGATTCAACCAGTGCATGCCTCTTGCAACTGCACACTGCATGGTGCAGTGTTGTGGGTGATAGTGGGGATCACCTTGTCTGAGTTCTTCCAATTGCAACTACTGAGCATCTCGTGGAAGGCGGAGTGTGGCGGAGTATTCTTGAACTGCTGAACCTGTTGCGCACATTATTTCTTTATGTCTGCGCTGCAGCCAATACTCTGGACTCTCACCGCCTCGTCCAGTGGGCGCGGCAGCAGGGCGGCCAGCAGGCACAGCTGGTGGGTGCAGCTGCAGCTAATCATTTACAATGCACTGGATCACAGGGCACGTGGCCACCTGTTTAGCGCGTTGCTGTGGCTGATTCAGTGTTTCCAGCACGAGATGTGAGAAACTGGCCGCATTGAACCCTGACCCAGCCGGTTGCCATGTTGGCTGTCATGCAGGATGTGCTGGATGCTCTGATGAAGGGCTACTTCACAGAGGTGCGCCCCTTGGCTCAACCGTGTTTGCTTGGCTCTGCAGCTTCGAGTAACATTGGTGTTGGGTATCCCCATGCTGTTGGCTGGCTGGCTTGGTTCATGCCATGTATCAATGTATGTATGCAGCTTGCCACTGCCCAATGATAGGCGCACCCATATCAGATATCGATTTATCATGAACAGTCCAAAATGTTGGGCCTTAGCAGCCCCGTCTGTTCCTGTGCTCCCCAACCTCAGGCCAAGAACTTGGGGGACCGGCAGTTCCTGCTGGACTGCGCAGCTGCCGCTGGGCTTGATGCTGCAGCCACCGCTGCGTACCTGGACGACCCACAGGCCGGGTTAGAGCAAGTCAAGGCAGAGCTGGCCAAGGCACGGCGTGCACAGATCACGGGTGTGAGCCTGGCACTGGAAAGGATGGAGATGGCACCTTCATGCTTCTGTGAACCTACTCTGCTACAGCGGATGATGCCTGTATGGACTGTATGCTGTATATGGGCATGTCGCATGTGCTTGACTGGGACGTGGGAGCACTGTACAACAAGTTGTGGCGGGGAAATAGTGTGCGCTGCTTTCTTTGGCTGGTTTTTGCATGCAGGCGTGCCCCACTTTGTGGTGGATGGCAAGTTCAGGATCAGCGGTGCGCAGCCAGCTGAGGTGTTTGTGCAGCTCTTTGAAGACATCCTGGAGCAGCGGGAAGCGTGAAATGGGCTTGGGGAAGCCTGTGACGCCTTGGGAGGACGGCAGGGCTGCAGTGAGAGAGGGCGGGGCGCAATGCCAGAGGCGCATGAGTTGTGAGACTAGCAAGTTGCAAGGAGCGAGGCCTTTCACGGCATTACGCACGGGCAGCAACGGGCATCGTCCCGCCCGCCCCGCATACGGCCTGCCCGTCCGTCATCGTATGGCCTGGGTGCCCTGTGGCATCAGCATGTTGCTGTTGACCACGGGTGGTGTGTCGGCCGGCTGCTAACCTTTGCGGTGCTCGCTTCCGACGGGGTGCTAGGTGCTGTAGTGGGGCGGCTCCCGGTAATTCAGGCTGGCTTGGTCCTCTAGTGCTTGTGTTGAGATAACGACTGTCGGGCTCCGGCATGCAGACACATCTGTAAAACGCCGTGTTATTAGCAACGGGCATCAGCTGCAAATGTGTACTCACAAGGCTGAGATGAGATGTATGCGTCTGAGAGGTGTGGGAGTGGCTCTTTTGGCAATTCGGTTGGTACGAACGCGTGTACCGCAGGCATGCAGTTGGCTCACAGCCTTGTTGACTGCTGAATTCCAGGAGCAAGCACCAACTCTTTTGCTGCACTGTACCTGGCACTGTACTAAGTCATAACTGTCATATCTTGTATGGGTGTTGGAAGCTTCCTGATTCACCAACAAACAACAGGTTCTGAAGTGTGCATTGATGTCAATTGATGTGCGTATGGTCGCCTGGATGGACAGATGCATGCATTGCAGGCATGTGCACCAACTCTTGTTAGGTTGCAGGTGAGCTGTTGAAGTTCTGAGGCTGCAGACGAACAGCATATGCTCTCCTGAAGGTGTCCCCACCTGCATATTGGGCCAACAGGCAACCAATCAGCAGTAGGGCCTTGTTAGGGCCAGTAGCGAAGATGCAGAAACAAATGTACAAGACTGGTCTTGCAACAAGTACAAAATTCAAATCACGCGCATCATACATGGACAACATGGTCTACACAAATCACTAAGCTAGCCTGCGGCGTAATGAGAAGTCGCTGCCAAGTCACAGGCAGAGCCGATAGGTGCTAACTGTGGTGCATGTTTGATGCTGATGGTGCAACTGAAGTCGACGCACTTGCTGCAGCCCCAACAGCTCTTGCCTGCTGCTGGATGTATGCATGCATGCCAGCCAGGAGAAGGCAGCTTCTTTTAATCCTTGTGATGGAGGGCTGCGCATGCATGGACTAGAAACAGATCATGATGGCTCAAGCACGTGCAACGCGCGATCTTGTATGAACCCCATGGAGACTGTGCCCGAGTCTTTACACAAAATGCCCTCCCCCATTCCCCTGTCCTGCCGGGGTAGCTATGTGAGCTTGCAAGATCAGCATCCACCACACTTCTTGCCCTTGGACTCCACCACCAGTTGTGCCATCGTTACAACTGAACTGATCTGTCCTGCTGTCTCATTCAGAAACTTGGCTGTGATCAGCCGAAGCTCTTCCACCTCCTCATCTGAGTTGAGCTGATTTGATATCCGTGCACCAGGGCCTGCTGCTGTCCAGTGGTACAGGGTAGGCACGTATTGCACGGGCGCATCTTGACTCAGCCGCAGTGGATGCTTGTCACTTGACCAGTCGCCCCGGCTGCCTACCTCCACCTCCAGCAGGGAGCCACCTACATCACCCACCAGCTGCCTGAACACGATACCAAAGTGGCGGAATGCAGAAGTTTATGCAGAGGCAGTGTTAATTTACTATTATTTCAAGCAGAGGCAGGTTGCGTCATTGACTTGAAGTGTGCGCTATTATGACAGGCAGCAGCCGGGCGGCCAGGTGCAGCAGTGCTAACATCCAGCCGCAGGGGCCCATCTAAGCTCAAGTATCTCGGCATACAGGTCTAACATGGTGATGATAACGAAACACACAGCTGGCAGCGCACCTGACTACTGGAACCGATACAGCACAGTCGGGGCACCACGGCGTGCCGGCCAATGAACCTGCATGTACATCCATACACATCATAATCAGGCATAGATTGCCGTAGATGCTGGCTGTGCAAGGTTGTGCATGAGTCTGCATCCCAGCCAAGCAACTGCCTGCATACAGGCTGCAGTTACAGGGCCCTGGTGATGGCTGACCTTCAAATGTGCCTGATGTGAAGAGCACGTAGTGTGGAGCTGGCTGGGCCAGCAGCTCTGGGATGGCTTCCCGATAGTGTTCGTGGCTCAGGATCCGGTGGTACATGTTCCTGTGCACAACATTGTCATTTCAGACCCAGCTTCTGGGTGCACATGGGGTGCATGGCGCATGCTCCGCCTCCTGCACACGGGAGGCATGCAGCCATGCCGCTGCGGATCCACAAGCAGTGCCTTTGTCAGGGATTTCACTGCTGCACGGCACTGTTATCCCACCTGAGCATCCTTCTGGACTTACGCTTGACCGGCTGACTGGCTGAATATATCAAAAAAGCTATGTACAACAAGGTTACTGCGCCGATGCCTTTATAAAAGTATGAGCGTTTGCGTGTACGTGTGTGGTAGTGTTTATGCTCGGAAGACATCTTTGTGCCTGACAATGGAGCAGTACTACAGGTGCAGATCACTGGGGGCAGGGAATTGAAATCATGGTATAAATAAGTACGGCGTTGCGTACAGTGGCGTGGTTATTCTAATCATCCGCACAAGTTTGAATGAGTGGAGAAATGACCCTGGGCAGCAGCCGCAAAACGCGTGCTCCATTATCTGATCGTATCTCATCTACATGCATTCAACAGGGAGCACCGCGCTGTCATTCCTGGTCAGGCATTTCTCATCACATGCGCACGTGCATGGCGCTGCACACCTAACGCCCAGGTGTGCTGAGCTGGAGGATGATGGCTCCTGGCAGCATCGTGCAGCAGTCTTTGGAAGCCTGATGCAGCATGATGGCACCACGAGGGCATGCATAAGCACCAATCTACTGCGCAGCACATGCGCCTGCCTCAGGCACGCTGCCAACATGGGCTGCAGAGAGGCAGACCCATGTGTGCAGCACTTGATGACTGCAGCAGGGGGCTGGAGGGTGGGGGTTGAGGGCGGGGGGGTTCTGCAGAGCATGAGCTGAGCTGTCTGCAGCCATCTTGATGCATGCTCCCGGCAAAGCCTACGCACAGCTGCCATGGCCCGCAGGAACATCTGGTGCGTGGGGCGCAACTATGCGGAGCACATCAAGGAGCTGGGTAACCAGGGCAGTGCACCCACGGACGCTCCCATGATCTTCCTCAAGGTGCAACTCTGCTCAACCCTGCTCTGCTGCAGCCGTGCCAGTAATGAACTAATGATGCTTTCAGGGGTCAGGAGGGTACCCTTGAGGCTGCGTGCGCACGCTTTCCATTGGACAGGACGCCAAGCAGGATCTTAACACCAGCAGGGCGACGATGCAGCACACACGCCGTCGGGTATTTTACTGTGATTGTGTGAGCTTACGCCGCCAGCGATCCTGTTGGGCCACATGCAGGCGGGCACGAGTGCCATCCCACCGGGCCAGCTAGCACTGCCACAGTGGTCTGCTGAGGTGCATCATGAGATTGAGCTGGCGGTGGAGCTGGGCCAAGACCTACAGCCTGTACGCGCAGCGGTCGCGCTTGACTTGACTGCACGCGACGTGCAGGTGCGGCTCCGCTGTACAGCACTGTCCCATCATTGCGTCGTATGTACTTACCAAATGTTGCTGTCTGTTCTGAACGACCCTGGATGCGCATGTCTGGTTCTGTCGTGAACATGGGCTTGTGGTTGGTTGCTGAGCCTGCGCGCAGGCAAAGTTGAAGAAGGCATCATGGCCATGGACACTGGCCAAGAGCTTCCCCTCGTCAACACCGGTGGGGAGTGCGTTCAAGGTGTGCATACGCTGGCAGTGTGCAGTGAAAGGACCCTCATGGCAGTGGCACTTATCAAGACATGTACCCATGCCTACCCTTCCTGCTCAGGGGTTTGCAAATGGCCTTTAGCTGTTCCCATGTCCACTTGTACTGCTGCACAACGGCAACGGGGTGAAGCGCAAACCAAGGCAGGCGTGGTGTGATGCATGATTTTGAAGCAGTCACTGAGCGTGCAGGTAGCTCATGCCGATGGCATGCGTGCTGTGGGCGCATGACGTAATTGCAGGTGGCGGGTGTGGATTTACAGGACCTGGAGCTGCACCTGACGGTCAATGGGAAGATCAGGCAGCACAGCAGCACGGTGAGGCAAGCACACAGGCACATACCTGCTCAGCGCCCTCATGCCGGGCACGTGTGCAGGGTGCACAGGAGATCCCATTGCGGCATCGGCTCATATTCGAGTACGCCTTCATATGCAAGTATGACGTGTTTCCTGGATGCCATGCGTGCAGGACAAGATGATCTTTCGTGTGCCCGTGTTGCTGGACTATGTCCGCAAGCACTTCCCAGTAGCGCCAGGGGACTTGGTGCTCACAGGTGAGGCATGAGATGATTCACATTGTGCAGACAGCCGTGCAGAGCTGGCAGGCTGCTAAACAGTGTACAGACAGTACATGTGGTCGACTGGTCATGAGCCTGGTTCATGGCTCACCTAGGCAACCATCTGATATGCACACCGCAGGCACACCAGAAGGCGTGTCCAAGCTGAGCGCAGGGGATCACGTGGTGGCACGTGTGCTGAAGGGCGGGCATGTGCTGAGCAGTGGTGCTTGGGATGTGGTGGTAGCTGGCAACTGAGGTGCAGGAGGTCAGTTGCTGAGCACATGTGCTGGACGCTGTAAAACCAATACAAGCAGGCATGACTGAGACATCAGGTCGTGGTGAAATGTGGCAACGGCGAAGAGTTTTCACATGCAAGGGCAATGCCCTCTCAGTACTCAACTCCTCAATGGGAGGGGTGCGGATGAATATCTCAGTGGATGAGTTCTTAGCATTCCCCACTAGCAAGTCATGAAAGGTTGTGGCAATAGTACATCTGATGCAGTCACAAGTCAAGTCTTTTTCAGCTTGAACGCCAGTTCTACTGGTAAAAAATGCTGTACAAGACTGGTCAACCTCTAGGACCCTCCCCTCTGCTTCTCCCTGGCATCTTTATTGGTTCTCCTGTAGCAAGGATGGCTAAGGAGGTTTACGCCTCCTCCTCCTCGCCCTCGAACTCGCCCTCCTCCTCGGCGGACGCGTCCTGGTACTGCTGGTACTCGGACACCAGGTCATTCATGTTGGACTCGGCCTCAGTGAACTCCATCTCGTCCATGCCCTCACCGGTGTACCAGTGGAGGAAAGCCTTGCGGCGGAACATGGCGGTGAACTGCTCAGACACGCGCTTGA
>BDCZ01000134.1:20219-83476 GCA_001662365.1 Chlamydomonas applanata
AAAGTACGAGGAGTTCTTGTTCTGCACGTTGAGCATCTGCTCGTCGACCTCCTTGGTGGACATGCGGCCGCGGAACTGGGCAGCGGCGGTCAGGTAGCGGCCGTGGCGGGGATCAGCGGCGCACATCATGTTCTTGGCGTCCCACATCTGCTGGGTCAGCTCGGGCACCGTCAGCGCGCGGTACTGCTGGGAGCCGCGGGAGGTCAGGGGGGTGAAGCCGACCATGAAGAAGTGCAGGCGGGGGAAGGGGATCAGGTTCACGGCCAGCTTGCGCAAGTCAGCGTTCAGCTGGCCGGGGAAGCGCAGGGAGCAGGTGATGCCGGACATGACAGCGGAGATCAGGTGGTTCAGGTCACCGAAGGTGGGGGTGGTCAGCTTCAGGGTGCGGAAGCAGATGTCGTACAGGGCCTCGTTGTCAAGCACCATGCACTCATCGGCGTTCTCCACCAGCTGGTGGACAGACAGGGTGGCGTTGTAGGGCTCCACCACGGTGTCGGACACCTTGGGGGAGGGCACCACGGAGAAGGTGAGCATCATGCGGTCGGGGTACTCCTCGCGGATCTTGGAGATCAGCAGAGTGCCCATGCCGGAGCCAGTGCCGCCGCCCAGGGAGTGGCAGACCTGGAAGCCTGCGCATCATGGAAGGTAGCAGGCATCAGGGTCAGCCATGTCGTATGCATGTGGCCCAGACAGCCTTGCTTTGCATGCATGTCCCAAGTCCATGACAGCTGCCGGCAGCCATGCATGGCCCCAAAACGCACCCTGCAGGCAGTCGCAGGACTCGGCCTCCTTGCGGACAACGTCCAGCACGGAGTCGATCAGCTCAGCGCCCTCAGTGTAGTGGCCCTTGGCCCAGTTGTTGCCGGCACCAGTCTGGCCGAACACGAAGTTGTCAGGGCGGAAGATCTGCATCCAGTAGGTTACGTGAAGCGTATGTCAGCCGTTTCCAGCATGATGGCCTCAGCACAGAAGACATGCAACATGCTATGCACACACAAAATCTGCAAGGCCTCAACCCGCACCTGGCCGTAGGGACCGGAGCGCACGGAGTCCATAGTGCCGGGCTCCAGGTCCATCAGAATGGCACGGGGCACGTAGCGGCCTGCAGGCCAAGTCAGTGGCGGAGCCGAGGTCACGTCAGCAAGCAGCTCATGTTGCATGAAGAAGCAGCAGTGATCACGGTCTTGCGTGTCGTGCAGCAGGGAAGTAGGGTAGTTGGGCTTGAACACAGTTCAAAGACCGCCGTGGTTCAAGCGGAACGTGCCGTGCGTGCAAGGCTGCCTGGATCACCGCACTGCAGCGGCCTGTGCTGCTGGGTCACGTCAGGGGTCGGAGCGGCCCTGCACCTCACCACCAGTGGCCTCGTTGAAGTAGACGTTGATGCGCTCCAGCTGCAGGTCGGAGTCACCGTGGTAGGTGCCCGTGGGGTCCACGCCGTGCTGCAAGCGAGGGGCAACATGGGGCACAGAAGACAAGAGGTCAGGTGGGTGGTCCTTGGAGGTAGCCCGTGCGCTTGCAGAACAGCACCAGCGTGTTCGAGCGGCAGCGCTGCGACCGCAGCTGTGGGCTGGAGCCCCGCATGCGCGCCCACGCAGAATTCCAAGGCCTGACAGGTGGAGTTGACCAGCACGCATAACCTCATAACGCAGCGCGCTGCCGCCCCAAGAGCTCCAGCGCAGCCAGGACTGGCACCCACCTCATCGGACACGACCTCCCAGAACTTGGCACCGATCTGGTTGCCGCACTGGCCTCCCTGGATGTGGACGATCTCACGCATTGTTGCTGGTGTTTTTGTAAGGAGGGCCTGAGGAAACTGAAGTGGGAGAATGGGTTTCGTGACTCGAACGCTGGTCTAAGTCTGCCCCATCATTCTGTGTGATGGCACCACAAAAAAAGGCCGCGGCTCAGTCGCCGGCTCCTGCCGCGAGCCAGGCTATCGTATATGCATTTGTGCACCCCGTTGTTATGGGCCTGACCTGTGCGGCAGTGGCATGCCAACCTTGCTGGTGCCGCATGCAAGCACGCGGCATCACCAGGTGCAATGCAGTGCAGAGCTGCGGCCGCAGCCAGCGAGTCTTGGACTGCAACCCTTACACTTTGCGCAAGAGTCTGCTCAATTCTAGTGCGTGATCCAGCGCAGGACAGGGACCGCCGTGTATTTGCAGCCATCCAGCCGCTGGTGTTGATACAAGCTTTCACAATGAGGTGAATGAAGATGATGGTACAGGGTCGATTCAGGCTGCTCAACCAAATGAGTAGCATGCTTTCCTGAAACAAGGAGACACACCTGCAGCACGGTGCCAAAAACCCACAACCATCAACGGCCCACAACTGCAACAAAACCGCGGCCGCTGTGCCTATCAAATGTGCAAACTAGATCACCCGGTTTCTGGAATCCACTTGACGTCTGCAAAGAACAGCTTGTGATATGCATCAATGCACACCTCCACTGACCACCAGCGCTGACAAGCCAGAGCACCAGCCATTCGATTGTCAGTCATGTGTGTGGCTCAGGCCTGATCGTGCTCGTGCGGCAGCCGCATACAGGATGCCTGGGCTCAAATCGTGAAGTCCAGGGCCGTGTCTGCGCTCCTGAGTTGCTGCAGGGTGCGCCACTGCTGCAGGATCGGCTGCACATTGTTCAGAACCATGGCAGGCAGCTGGCTCTGGGTGGGGGCAGGTGCAGGCACAGGGACGGGTGCAGTGCCTGGCACAGGGGTCGGCGCAGCAGCGTCCACAAACTGCAGCTTGATGCTTCCACTGGCAGCCATGCTGTAGTCCCAGTGCCAGGTGGGCATATGACCAGGGATGGGCGTGCACGTGACCTCAATGCCGCCTGCACAGCACGCCACATGACAAGTGCAGCCATCACGGCATTAGCACCAGCAACCCAGGCTAGCAAGGGATGCAGAGCGAAAATGGTTACATATCACTGCAGAGTGACAGATGCTGCACAGGGGGTGCGCCACCGGCCTGCACTCACACATGCCGCAGCAGACTAATGAGAAAGCCATATGCTGTACAAGCACTCACCCTGGGACGTCTGCTTGACGACCAAGCGGTGGCCATCAGGCACCTCAAAAGTGTGATCACCAGTGATGACCACGTCGTGAGCCTCAAACTCGGCCTGACCGTGCAGCACAATGCGCACTGCCTGCTTGCGGGTCACCTGCACCCATGACAATGTGCAGCATTGTGCATTTTAAATGAAGTGAATGAGTGAAAGGTAGGAGCACCAGCCATCACTAACATCCACCTGCATCATTGTCACCACACAGGCTGGGGCATATGAACCTGGAGCAAGGCCCAGAGCAACTGAGCAGCCTGCACCCTACCCTCTCCAGCATTGCTGGTCGCGCCCACACGCACCTGGTGCTTCCAGTACAGGTTGCTGGGCGCATCCCAGTCAATGCCTGCGTTGCGCACAGTCACATTGCTCATGTGCACGCGGCCGCACCGCTCGCTGTACACTAGGCGTGCGCGGTCCTCCATGCCCATGTTGCTCCCCTCATCCTCAATCATCGAGGCCTGCATGCTGCCTGCCAGGCTGCCAGCGATAGACAGGTCCAGGGACGCAGCTGCACGAGGAGGCATAGCAACTTGGGGCTGGGTTGCAGGGGGCGCAGGGGCATGGTGGCCAGTTATGGTCAGGGGCTCCTCCATCTGGCCCATCACGCAGTCCGCTTGGATCTGCAGTGGCACAAAGATGCAACCGAGGTCGGCATTCTGATGGTGCAACGAGCATGCCACTCGTCAGCGTAAGTTCAGAAGATCCGTCGTGCAGGCTTGAAGCAGGCTGCAAGACGCCTGCAGGCCTTCAGGCTACCACGGCTGCACGATCACTGCAGCAATGTCGCAAGATGCATGCAGGATTGCTTCACCATGGCTGCCGTGTACATTTGCTGCAAGGCACATAATGTGCACTGCATCAGGAGCCCAGGCCAGCGCACCAGCAGGCTTCCCTCCACGTGCACGTTGGCCATCCGGGCTTCAGCCACCTCCAGCATGAGCTCACTGCCCTTTGCCAGCGAGCCGCCCAGCAGCTTCTGGGCAATGACGTCCCACAGGGGCCCTGCGTATGCCCAGTGGTGGCATCCAGAGTGCATGCTGTGATAGGTGGTGTGTGAGGTGAGCACCACGCCGCTCTGCGATGCTGAGGGAGACTCCACGGGCACTGATTCCTAAGCCAGCCGGTGTTCCAATGCACATGCTGGTTGGCAAGGCTGGGCGCACCCAAGCCAGCCACGCAAGCGAGTCGAGGCATGGCTGGACGACCATCAGGGCACATGCCAGCGCAATCCAGACAGACGCTTGCAGCCCAAATGGCAGGGGACCAACAAGCACACGCACCCAGCGCAGGGTGGAACAGGCAGATGAAGCCAGGGCCGCGCTCCAGGTATGTCTCCACGTCACCCAGCTCAGGTGCAGCCACGCCGCACGCCTGTAGCAGGTGCCACGCGTTGCGCTGCAGGTCATAGAAAGAGCCGTCAGGTGTCTGGCTGATGCGCGTGGAGCCGGGCTCGCACCGCTTCTTGGCGCTGCTGGTGACCTTGCGGCGCATGTTGTACACGAGGAACGTGGACAGGTCGCGCCGCGCAATCTCAGCGGGGCTCAGTGGGGTGTCCAGCCTGCAGCACCGGATCATGCAGGTACCACCACCAGCACCACCACTTGAGAGCACCACCACCACTGCCGCCATGCGGCCAGCCCAGGATACAAGGGTGCGTGCAGCTTCACGGCAGGCTGGTTGAGCACAGTGTGCGGGGAGGGGGCAGCACATGTGCGGCATGTGCACAGTGCTAGCAGCGGTCACAAACAGCCGCCAGTATCTGTCCACACAGAACAGCCGCCAGTGTTTCTGCCGACGCAGGTGGCCCACCTGTCAGTCATGTGGTCCGCGATGTTCTGCATCGTGCACTCCATGCGGCCTGCCAGCACCTTGCCGCTCGTGCCTGTCAGTGGATCGGTGTACGACACCTGCATCGGACAACAAACAGCAAGGCAGTGGGCAGGCTCAGAGAAAGGGAGACGAAGAGGGCCATGAAACATATATTCACATAATGTCAGCAACTCCGAAGCAGCACAGTGGTACAGTGGTCAGCAGTGGCCGCAGCAGCTGGTAGTGGTCGGCAGTGAACAATACGCACTCACGCCGCAGGGGTGCTTCAAGTTGCAGCAAAAGCAAGGCACATGACCCGCAGGGGAGCAGCACACACACATGCAGCACCAGCGCCCACCTGCTTCTTCAGGTTGAAGATGAGCCCTGGCATGAGCTTCTCACTATCACCTGTTGCCACAGCGCCCTCCACCACCTCCCGAGCTGCGTCGAGCTTGACGTACAGAACATTCGTGTTTGCGGGGAACACGGAGCGGCGTGAGGTGCCATCCACCGGCTGGTCACTGATGCCCAGCCTGTCAAACTCGGTGTACTCGATGTTGGTGTAGCCATACTCGTACGCAGTGCGGCCACCTGCGGCATCAGCAAAGCCATGAAGCATGGACAGTTGGACGCACCTGAGATGGCAAGCCTGCATCTCGAGAGTGCAGCTTTGTTGTTCCATCATGCAGGCAAGGCCCAATGTTGCAGGAGCGTTGCACTGTTATGTTGGTGTCAATAGCCAGCCTGTCCCGTCCTGCCGCAGGATATAAGACAGGGACATGCGCCCTCCGCCAAATACGCAGGCCACGTATTGAAGCTGTCCAGCCTCAGCATCACACGTAAACACCGCACCTGTGACCACGCGGCGCTCCTGCACCACGTTGCAGCCCTCAGCCGCGCCGATCGTGCGGTCGCATGACATGAAGCCAAAGGCTCCTGCGCGCTGCTGCCCACACCCTGCCAGTGCCAGCAGTGTCGTGTCCACACCCGCCATGGGGTTGGAGATCTGGCGGACTAGTGCAGCCTCACGGCCCTGTGGTGCGGGTGCAGTCAAGGGTAGCAGCCAGCACACAAGTTTTGTGAGGCCGTGGTGGTGATAGATCATACCACGAGGATGGGTGCTGCCCGTTTCTAAGGACAACACATGCACCGTGAATCCCTGTGTGACGCCCAACATCAAAGCAGGATGGCTGTGCAGCCTGCATACAGGGCATGTTGCTGTCATGCATCTGGTGCTGTTGCAGATTGCCCAATGAGCCTGGAGCCAGACATGGTTGCAGGCCACAATCATGAGCACTGCTTACAGTAGAGCACATGCGCACCTGCGCCTTGAGCCAGTCGAACACGCCCTCGTCGCGCATGAGCTTCCAGATTGCGCCATGGCCTCCCGGCTTGGCCATCAATTTCATCGCTCCGCCCAGCAGCCACCGACCATCCGCCACGCCCACCACAGGCACCAGCGGCTGCCGGAACAGCCGGAACGCTTCACGTCCGCGCCCGCACCATCCCAGGGCCTCCATCAACTGGCTGATGCGGCGGTGGTTGCCCTTGGCGTCAGAAGTCATGATGGCGACAGGTGTGGTGATCTGTAGGTGGTTGGAGCAGGCAGGAAGTGGATGGTACAGCGCTGTTACGAATTAACGAGCGCGGCATGCACAGAAAGGTGAAGCACATAAGCAGGAAGCCGCTGCTTCCTCCAGACCTGATCTAGGACTCCAGGCAGAGAGTTGAAGCGGGCAGAGCAGTGCAAGCAGTGCAAAGGTGTGATTCATACAAGTGCTGCAGCTGGTTAAGTCAAGGCGCCACAAACAGTCTCCACAGTTGAGCCCGCAACAGGCACACTGCATCAGCTGTCGGCCTGAACCTCACCTGCCGGCCTGTGACACGGAAGTGCAGGTACTCGCGGGCCTGCAGGTCGCGTACCAGCCCCTCCAGCATTGTGCGCCCGCAATACGGCAGCATTGCCGCAGGCAGAGGCTCCCCCGTGACCTCACACGTCAGGCCCAGCCGGTCGCCGGCGCCTGCATGGTGAACGTGTCAAGTGCCACACGCAGTACAAGTGATGCAACCAGCACAGTGCGCATGGTAGCTGCATGCCCTGGTGCGCCGCAGGTGGTGCATATGCCCACAACGCCCAACATGCAAGTATCTGCCCTGCAGACCCCCTCTCCCCTCGCTTCTCAGGGCACTGCAACGGCGCGCTTATGTCACATGAAGACTTGAAGACATGATGTTCACTCACCACCTACGGGCAGGATCTCAGCCATGCGTGGCATCGCCAGCAGGCCTGCAGCGGCCACGCGCTGGCCCACCTCGCGCCCTGCCTCGCCCGCAAGGTCCAGTGCACGTGGCACATGGTAGCGCACCTCAACTTCAGGCTCAGCCACAGCTGCTGCTGCCGCTGCTGCTGTTGCTGGCGCTGTTGCCGCTGTTGCTGCCGTGCCAGCAGCAGCCGCACGACGGGCAGCCAGCTGCTCACGCAGGCCACTCGTGCCTTTGATGATGAGCTCCAGTGACTTGGCCTGGTAACCCAGCAGGCCTCCAATGGAGTCATAAAAGTGATCAATTCGCTGGAGGGAGGAGGCAAGCTTGCTGATGGCATCATCCACATTGCCCTTCCAGCCAGGCGGCTGGGCAAGCGTGTGGGCCTGGCCCGCAGCCAGCACAGACAGCAGCACGGCTTGCTCCGGGAGAGGTAGCCGCGTGATACAGGACGCGGCCAGGGTGTTGTCGTGTGCGCCCAGGTACGCACGCACGCGGTCGTTTGCAGACAGCACCTCCACCTGTTCAAGTGTGGTTGCAAACAGGCGGAGGGGCCACGCTACTCAGCTGCATGAACGGCTAGTGCAGCAGCAGTTCGGCTGGCTGTCCCGAGCCGCCCCACCCTGGGCCCCCGCTCGTCCGGCCCCGGTCCCGCCCCGCCCCCGCCCCTCCCCCGCTACCCTGCTTCGCCTGCCATACCATCCCCCAAACCCAGCGCCATCAACAGCACTGTTGTCCAGTGCCAAGCCCGCTGCACGGCCCCTGTGCGGCACGATCTCACGCTCCCGTGGTGCCATTGTGACGACCCTCGCACCCCATCCGGCCCCAAGATAGCCGTACCTTTGCAGCCAGCGTGGATGTGCCCCGCAGCTGTGCCAGCAGTGCCTCCAAGTACTCCAGCTCATCCAGCAAGGCTGGGCTGGGTGCACTCAATGCTGCACCTGGTGCGGGCGCAGGCGGCCGCTCAGGTGCCTGCAGCTTCTGGCCTGCCAGCTCAGAGCGGTCATCCTGGCGCCCCTGCTGGATGGCGATGTTCAGCCGGCTCCACTCATCAATAGGCATGAACTCGCCCTCAAACGACATGTGGGAGGCCAGCAGAGCGTAGACGTCGTCCTGGCGCGCAGTGCTGGCCTCCGTGCGGGACATCTCGGCGACCCTGCACTGCACCCAGGACCGCGCATTCCGCGGGCGGGAAGGCCCAGGGCACGGTACCCTGCACTTGGGCGCGCTGTGCTGGGCGTGGTGCAGCGTGGCACGCATTCTGAGATCCTGGGCGACCCCTCCTCTAGCAACTAGGACACTGACAGCTACAACGCGTCATCCACGACGAGTCTCAGCAGCAGGAGAGCATCAGAAACATCGATTCAGCATCGATTGGAGGGTGGGAGCTGCGAGAACCCACGATGCCGGTGGGGTAATTATGCAGCACTGTGCTGGATGGAAGTGGCTCTGATTGAACAAGGGTGTTCGGCGGTCCAATCAGCTGCTGTGATGGCACAGCTCAATTGGGTGTGAACATGAGCACATCTCATCAAAGCTATGATTGCGGTGGGGATGGAATGTGCTCCTCGAATATGTCAAAAGTGCCCCGACCACACCGTGAGAGGTGGGACCCCCCCCCCGGCGAATTGGGCGCGAACAGACTGCGTGAGCATACAGCAGCTCTATCATGTCAGGGCTGGCCCCAGTGGTTCGGCACCAGCTCACTCAAGCAGATGATCCTGCCACTCGGATAGCGTTCAAGGCTTGCTGCATTGGCACGGGCGATTCCATGTCTACATACACCAGGTAGATGCATTGGTGCGGCTGCTGGCGAAGTACAGTCTGGTACACTCATGCTACAGCTGTGAAATGCATAGGCGGTCTTGATCCTGCACCAGCTCCATTGAGCAGACTATGCTGTTCGCAGCAGGCAAAGCTTGCGTGATTGGCGCGGGAAATGTATCGTTCCATCCACCAGTCGGTTGAATTGTTGCTGCTAGGAATGTGCATGTATAGCTTGTATCACCGGCTGCGAGGTGGTGTGGAAGGAACAACACTGCGCTGTGGCTTGCTGTGGGCTGCATGCCCAAGCGCATGGCGGGGTGGCACCACGAGCAGTGGTGGCCAGCAGGGCTGCGTGGCGTGGATGATGGCAGTAGCAGGCATGCACGCCAGCTTCTTGGACCAAGACGTCACCCAACTGGCCTCAGCTACCTCCCAGCTGTGAGCTGCCTGCGGCTGGACGTCCAATACAGGTGGGCACTGGTGAGGATTGCGGCTGGATCACTCGGCGCCGCTGACCTCCTCCCCGTGCCGATGCCTCAGCAGCGCACAGTAAAGCCTCAGCTGCGCCCACTGCCGGTGAGTTTGATGGGGTCGTGAGAGGAGCTGGACTGCATGTCCTTCCCCGCGCTCAAGCGACTGGCGGTGCGCGGGTGCTGGCAGCTGATTGACCCGGCTGGTGAGCCTCAGCAGCTGCCTAGCATTCAACTACGTCACATCAGTTTGACTGGGTGTGACATGCTTAAGCATGACCTGGCTACGCCCACGCTGCCAGCACTCACACAGTCTATGCACCTGGAGCTGCCACATTTGGCGCTGTGGGCAGTTGACCAAGGCGTTGACCTGCCACCCTGATCTCCCCCAGCTTAACACACCTGAAATGCTGCAGCATGAAGCTGCCATTGCGATTCCCCAACTTGCAAGCCCTCCATGTTTCCGGCTACAGGTTGCCTGATCATCACCTCAACCTGCGCCAATGCCAGGTATGACGCGGCTGATCTCGGCACGAGCCACGCTCGACATGCTGGATCTCTCAGCCTCCAGTGCCCTGGTGCACCTGGACGTCAATGGCACGGAGGTAGAGGAGCTGCAGCTGGCTGGCTGCAGCGCGCTGCAAGATCTGATCTGTGATGATTGCTTGTTGCATGGCTTAACCTTGTGCTGCATCAGCAACAGCATTGTCAAGCTGGGTTGCGGGCGCCAGGACTTGAAGCTTTGAAAGTGCTGGACTGCACAGCATGCAGCCAGCTGTCATGTTTGCGATGCAAACAATGCTGGGAGCTAGTGTCGCTGCACTTGCCAGCAGAAGGGGGGTCGATTGTGGGCCTGGATTTGGCAGCTGCACCAGCTTATCCTGCTCGCATGTATCGCTCGAGGCGATTACTGGTGTCGAGGTGTAAGCATAAAAATGGACGGTGGCTGCCTGCGACCTGCATGGCATTCAGAGCTGCCGGCAGCCCCGTGGACAGCTGCGCCAGTTACAATGCAGGCCTACATGCCAGGTGCTGTCATCGTCGTGCACACACACAGATATGTCTGGAGCCAAAGGTTGGCTGTCGTGCTTTGTAAGGTAGTGCCCACCATGAATCACTGATGAGCTCCAATTGCACGGCTTGCAATGCTGCATGGCCAGTGTGGAGGCCTCTAGGGCTGCACCAGCAGGCCCTTGCGGCTGCTCACAGATGCAACTGAACGGCCAGCCGCAGCACGCGTCCTCGGTCAGCGCAGAAAAGTGTACTAAACCACTTGTCTGCTCAAAGCAGGCACCGCACCTTGCTGACCTGTCTCCTGAACTGCCGACCAACCTGTCTACATGCCCACTTAACTACTGTAGGCCACAGCCTTCTTGTACCCTGGCGTCAGTCCTGCACTTAGACTACTTGCAGCTGCCTTCAGGTGTGTCCATATCCCGCCGCTCCCAGCTCGCTCAGCAGTTGTTTCTCAAGAACCCATGCATGACGGCTGCCCATGCAACCTCCGCGGCGTCCGCGCTGCAGGCCCCTTCATGCTGCAGGCATCACCATCTAGCTGCCACCACTGCTACTGGCTGCCCGAGACTGATTGGCCTGCAGCTGCTTGCACAGCTGCTTGTGCACAGCCATGTGCGCCTTCTGGCACTCACGCCCGCAGTAGCGCACCACCTGGCAGCCCTTGCACCAGGACAGCTTGGCCCCGTGGCAGCACACATCGCACACTGCGGCGCGCTGCAGAGCACACGGCTTGCATGGAGGTGTCAGGACTCGTTGCAGCTGCACATAAAGAAGCCTGCACATAAAAAAGGAGGAACTGTGGCTCCAAGAGCAAGAGCCGCAAGGTAGGCAAGTGCGGTGGCCCCACGCGTACGGAACTCCGCAGGACAGGTCTAGCATTGGCCAATAGTGCAGGAGGCAGCCACCAGCTCACCTGCTGCTGCCGGCCATGCGCTCAGCAGGCATGCCAATTGAGGCAGCCACGCCTTACGCGCACCCAGCATGCCCTCCACCGTTAGTCGCACGGCTTGCAGGCTGGCCGCCGCGCCCTCCAACAGCCCGGGGGCCTGTGGTGACCGCCCGAGCGCCTCCTCTGGGCTGCCTGCAGGCTCTGTCTCTGTCACAGTGACGCTGGGGTGTGCGGCACGCAGGCTGTCCCACCCAACGGCAAGCTACACTTGCTGAGCCCATGTGAGCTCTGATTCCTGCGCATTGTCGGGCTCCGTCTGCCAGGTGGGCGACGAGAAGAAGCAGCGCTCCGGATCCAACCGCTGCGTGCTGTTGCTGCCCACCACGCAGATCACGACTGCATCCTCCGTGAATGAGCAGCCCACCATCTTCAGGGCAGCAGAGCCACTCAGGAAGACAGCCTTGCACAGCTGTGCAAACTCACAGCGCTCCTGGAAAGGTCAGGACCATGCACAGAGCACAGAATTGTGTTTTTGCCCATGCCCATCCAGCACAGGCGGCCAAGCTGCACAGTTTGCACAGGCACAGCGCGCAACAATCATGTAGCATGCAGCATCTGTCTCTGAAAGTAGTCGACATGCTGCAGTGCCAGTTACCCGCAGCAGGCAGGGCCGCACCAGGGTGACATTCGCAGAGTTGTCCAGCACGATGCCGTGTGCGCCATTGTAATCCGACTCAGGCAAAAGGCAGCAGTCTGTGGCGGATAGCATTGCGTTACGGCAAGCCTGCGCTACAAAGCTTGTAGCGCAAGCGGTCAGCCCTGCATCATGCAGCTGCGCCTTGGACTGGCGGCCATTCACAAGGATCGCCATGATCCTGTGGGCTGTCAGGTGTAGCAGACCGCCAGTCATCAGCAGGTTGCCCGCGCCGACACTGACACACTGGGGTCCACCCTGCATATCAGCGCTAGTTGTTAAACCCAGTCCCATGTCAGGTCCCACGTAGCAGACATTTGCATTGCCTACTTGCCAATCATGGCACGTCATAGTTGTTGCTGCGTGCCGGAGCCTGCAGGGACGTACAGCTGTGCACTCTGCACTGCGCCAGCTATACATTCACATGGAACATGAAGCAGCAGTTCACAGCAGTTTACAGCTCCAGCACAAACTCCCAATACAAGGCTTCTGTCCTGGCTGGGTCTTTTCGATGCCATGGCCGGCTGCGGTAGCAACAGCGCATGCATGGGTCTTGATGTGGCATTGCTGGCGCAGCGCAACAGGCGTGCACGGCAGGCATGCAGAGCAGCGCTGCTGGCTCATGCCAAAGCCGCATGTGCAGGTCGCGCCGCGCGCGAGTAGAGCTTCCCCTCCCCTCCCCTCCCCTCCCCTCCCCTCCCAAGACATGGTTTGGTCTCACCCTCAACCCTAAACCCTTTCCCAGGTTGATGTGTACACCAAGGACTTTACGTACTAGTATGTGCTTTGCTTGTGGCTCTTCCTGATCCATGGCACATGGCACATGGCTATCGATACAACTGTATGTACTTTGCCTGTGCGTTCCAGATCCACTGATCCAAAGCACATGGCTGAGCTCTTCAGCTCCATGAGGAGTATGGACGGTCAGTATCATCACACAGGATCTCCTCAGAGCACACAGCAGTGCCTCGCAAATACAGCGGCAATACATCCTCTCACGTGCCACCTCATTCATTGCCCCATCTCATGGCTTGCGTGGGAGTCGCCCCGTTCCATCAGCATCAGGTTCACTGCTGCACTGCTGCAACATGGACGACGTTTTGCACATATCCTCCTGATCGACCCTGCTGTACCTGCCTAGCGCAGACAAGATTTAGCACATTTTGCGTCAGCAACTAGGCAGCAACATAGGCAGGCTGCGATGGAGACGTTCCCCAAGACAGTGGTGAGCCAGACCCCCGTCGTTGATGGCGTGAAAAGTCTAGTAATTTTTGCCAACGTCTGGTTTCCGCTAGCTGGTTTCTTTGTTTGACGAAGAGGAGCTGGATTCCGCTCGCAGGAGGCCATTCATGAAGACTTTCAGAAGCGTCGCTCTGGGCTGCTGAAGGCACTAACAGATGGTAAGAGTGCGCAGCAGCTGCTGCTGCGGTAATGGTGCCAGGGCGGCAAGGTCACCTTCAAACCCTGGCGCTCCTGCGTGCAGATGCGGACGAGTTCTTCAATCAATGCGACCCGGAAAAGGAAAACCTTTGTCTATATGGTGCGCCACACCTGGACAGCACGAGCATGAAGCTGTGGGCCTGTGCTGGGCTAGCCTGCCGCGATCAACAGATGCTGCACTCGTTGCAAAGGCTGTGCCTGGTCGTAGCTCGCCTCCTGCATCGCTGTTGGTTGTGATCACAACCCCAACCACGCGCACTGACATGCGATTCTGCCTGCAGGCACCAAGGAGGGCACTTGGACGGTGACGCCGCCTGCAGAGGAGGTGCCTCCCCTTCTGCCTGAGCCTTGCCTAGGTGGGTGGAGACACCTGGATACCTGATGTTGCGTGCGAAGGATCAACTAACTACGGACTTGCGCGTTCTGCTGCAGGCGTGAACTTTGCGCGCGACGGGATGCCACGGCGGGACTGGCTGGCTTTGGTGGCCGTGCACTCAGACACATGGCTCCTTGCAGTCAGCTTTTACTACGCAGTCAAGCTGGACGCAGGCGGGAGGTGCGATGAGCGCCTGGGCGGACTTGCGTGCTGCGCATGGACTGTACTGCCTCTGACTATGCTGGGCCGCACATGGGCTATCGGCACAACATGCCCATGGCCCATGAGGAAGCTGTGCCACGCACACTATGCAGGGCAAGGCTATTTAAGCTGATCAACCAGAACCCCACCCTTTTTGAGGTGGTCACACACGGGAAAGCCAGTGCGGGGAAGGCACAGGCCACAGGCATGCTCAGCAGAAAGCGGGTGAGGTCACTTTGAATAGTCTGCACTCACGCTGGAATGCGCCTGCTGGCCGTGCCTAGGGTTCAGTGCTGAATGTTTGTGGGGCTCACGCACAGTGTGATGCTGGCTGCCCAATTGCAGGACCGCCCGCACGAGTCCCTGCAGCCATCTGGGCAAATCATTCGTGCACACGACGTGGGGCCACAGCTCAAGGGCAGGCAGGCAGAGGTGGGTGCCCAGCATGCCAATGCTGTGTTTGGCAAGGTGCCTGGCGTCGTGCAGTTCCATGCGATGGTCTAAACTGCAGTGCATACAGTACTCTGCGCAAGTGCTAGCAGCGTAATGGTCGCCGAGCTGTGTGCGTTGTGGAAGACATGCGGCTGCGCCGTAGCTCGTGCTCACATGTGGGATGGGATGCATGCTGCTGTGTGCGCAGCTGTTCTGGCCAGATGACAAGAAGTGGTACCTGGTGGAGATACAGAGCATCAACCTCAAGACCAAGCAGGCCAAGTGCGTGGTCGCAGCAGCAGCAGCAGCAGCAGCAGCAGCAGCGGTAGCCACAATCATAAGCGCAGGGGTAGCAGCGGGGGATGCTGGAAGGAGATGGCTTCAGCATCGGGGGGTCACTGCCACACTGGATGCTACACATTGCACAAGCTGCTGGCCGCACGCAAGTCGCGTACCATGCACAGCATGGCAGGCGAGGGCATCCTTACACCATGCCTGCAGCGCCCATCCAAGTGCTGCGTGCATGCTGCTTGCTGTCATCTCCTGTGCTTCATCTATGGCTCCTCCCACGTGATATGGCTGCTGCAGGATTGTGTACGCAACGGGAGAATTTGAGGATGTGGACATGGAGGAGATGGTGAGGGATGGGCACATGGCACTCCTACCCCTGTGAGGAGCCACGCCCTGGCACTCCGCGGCGGGCCCACCTGGCTCGTCCATCTCTGGCGCACATCACGAGCCTCTGATGCGCGCCAAGACATCAGAAAGAGGGGTCATCCTAACGTGATGCAGGGTTGGCGCCGCGGGGCCAGCATGTCAGCCAATCAGCTGGGGCCAGCTGAGAACAGCTGCTTGATGGTGTGTGGGGTTCTTTGGGCGAGTGCAGTACGTGTCATGTTGATGAGCAACGCATGGTCACCGCGACAGCGATGAAAGCGGGAAGATGGAAAGAGGGCAGCGACCTCATCAGAGTCTACTGCAGGGGCCCATTAGAGGGCATGCATGCC
The DNA here is from genome assembly GCA_001662365.1 of Chlamydomonas applanata. Classification (NCBI taxonomy): domain Eukaryota; kingdom Viridiplantae; phylum Chlorophyta; class Chlorophyceae; order Chlamydomonadales; family Chlamydomonadaceae; genus Chlamydomonas; species Chlamydomonas applanata. The sequence goes on from BDCZ01000134.1 coordinate 35,654, forward strand.
ACCTGTATGCCAGGCTGGCCATGTCGGCGCTGTGAGAGCATGGGGGTGCAACCACATTGTTTGCTATTTTATCCGTTCTAAATTCAGTTGTTGTGGGTCTGTTCAACAGTACCGGTCCAGCCACATGCACGCAGCCACGTTTGCACATGTAGCGAGGTGAGAGATGGGACCTGTACAAGTCACATGTTGGGTGTTGCGGCATTATGCAGAGGCATCACATCCTGGCTGTGTAAGCAGTTTGTCTCGTCGCCGACTCTGATGACTCGATCATCACCCGTCTGTTACAAGGCCTCATTCCAGCTTGCGGGACTTGATTCCGACAGCAAGCACCACCTCTGCATGCTGACGCGCTTTCACCAGCCGTGCCAGCTGCCATGCTAATAGCCCCAAAGCCATCACGCTGACCCCTATCCCCCATGCCCAAAGCACATGCCGTGGCCACGGCTTGGGGTACAGGCCCCTCCCAAACTTGACAGAGACCATGGTTTCAAGGCATGTTGCCGCGATGCCAATCCATGCAAAGGAACCCAGCTTGGCAAAGAGCCCCAGCTCAAGGGAGCTCTGCCGACCGTCAATGAACTCGTACCATTCACGCACAGCTGGCATCGCGAGGAAGAACCAGATGAAGAGCCTGCAAGTGAAACCAGCTGCTGGGATGACCATCATCCTGCAACAAGCCAGCCAGCCTTCACGCATCTGTTTGTGTACAGGTCACAGGGGACGGTGGGAGGAGTGCTATAGTGTGCAGCCGTACGTACTGCTTAGCAGCAAGTGTGGCCAGGCACAAGCGGTTACGAGCTATGTGCTGTCGATGCTTCGCACAAGCAGCGGTGGCGGCAGCAGCTGTGGACCATTTGTACCGACCGGCTCGCACCGTATTGTGTTCAGTGGGTTGGCAGGCGGCACCCACAACGCATACTTGAGGAAGAATGCGTTGAGCTCGATCGCGAGCATGACCACAATGAGAAACAGCGTCTGCGGGCACACAGGCCGCCCCATGTTGCAAGCGACTGAGATGGCCAGTGATGAGCATCAAGTGCTAACCAGTTGATTGTCGTTGGTGGGTTCTGACAGAACAAACATGCAGGTGCTGACATGTGTTACAGTGGAATTCATACTACCGCATCTCCTGGCATCTCCTGAGCTATTCACCAGCTAATGATCCAGACAGCACTAGGGAGTGGCGAAACCGTGTCCAAAGCAGCCCCAGCTCACACACCTGCAGGAAGCGCTTGGGGCTGGAGAACTGGCACCACTCAAAATGGTCCCAGCTGTACGGCCCCAGCTGTGCCAGTGAGCGGCGTGCCTTGGCCCCGAGCCCTCGAAGCTGGCTGAGGCCCTGCCAGTTGTACCTGTGCGGGCGGTGTGCACACAGACCACGCCCCATACTTTCGCGCGCAGGACCTGGGGAGGGCTGTGCTTGCCTGCCACGCTGCTTTCAGGCCGCACATGCAGAGGCAGCTTCGGTTTGATGTTGTGCAGTGGCTACAGCAAGTCCCTGGTGCCTATTACTGAATCAGGGCCACCATCACAATGAAGGGCCTGCAAGTCACACGAAACGCAGTGCATTATTGCATGCCGCATGTACATACCGCGCGTACTTGCACTCAGCCCACTGTACCGTGGCCATGCCAAGGACGATGCCCGCCGCGTTGCACACAGCCACGTCCAGCACCCAGCTGTCCCACCAGCACTCTGCGCGTCACACACAGCCGGCAGCCACGCGCACCAGTCTCGCACACGATTGAAACATACTAGTCTTAAAGTTGGCTGGGGCAGGTCTGTTTCACGATGACTCCATACAGCAGTGTAACCATGCAGGTGCGGTTCAGCACTCCACTGCTGGTCTTAGTTGGAACCCGGGCTTCAGCGGATGGTCACCAACGCCATGCTGCTGGGCCCCTCGCCAAGCCATCCATCTACACATGAGCCCAGATGGAGTCTGGAATGAACCCACCATTGAAGTTGGGCAGCATGTGCGCGAACGTCAGCTCCAAGAGCTCAAACCCAATGGACACAACCTGCAGGGGAGGACGATGCGGACGGCCTGCCTACACCACTCTAAAGGCCGGAAACCTTGCCAAAGCTTGCATGCCCAGAGATCACTGACCACAAGCAGGCAGTGAGCAGTGTGGTGCATGTGGGCAGCTAGCATGACACAGGTACGCTACCGAGGCCCATAGGCTTAGGACCCATGAAAGCCCACCCTCAGTCCTGCAGATGGACAGAAAGGCAGCCACGTACCCAGAGGATGAAGCGGTTTCGGATGATGAGGGCCTTGGCCCACCAGCCCAGCAGGTGTGCCAGCACAAACTCATCCATCAATGTGGGCTTCATGCCCTGCCAGTTGAGTTGCCAGCCACCCAGCACAGGCCCCACACCTCCCTCAGCGTCCACTGCGCTGCTGCTGTTGTGCACGCGTGTGACCAGGCGGCAGTCATTGGCGTAGCTGCGGTACTCCACCGCTTGTCCCAGGGCTGGGTGCAGGTGCTGCGTGCATGTGCATTTGCAAGCGCACGCAGCCCGAGGGGGTGTGCTGGAGGCCAGCTGGATGCACTGGTGCTGCTTGAAACAAGCCGCACCCCACAGCAAGCTCCTGCCACAGTGCATCCCACCCTACAAGCCAGCCGAGCCCTACTGACCTCTCAACCGAATTATCCACACAAGGCACACAACAGCACGGCATGTACGACAGAGGGCGCATCACTCACATGCCTCAGTTGCGCACCCCTCCTCATTTGCCATTTCGACATCGTGTCATATGGATGGCACGTCATACACCCACCCTCAGGAACGTGCGCGCGTCCCCCACGTCCTGGTACAGCAGGTACACCAGCAGCAGTACGTACACTACCAGGCAGCCATGCACCAGCCGCCACATGGCTGGGTGCGGCCGCACCATGGACGTGCGTGGCCCATGCGTGACCGAGTAACTGCGGCCACACCACGCGCGTTAATGCGGCCGCACACGCGAGCAACACTTTTACAATCGTTGTCTATCACAGTCACATTACAGAACGCATGTGGGTGGGGGCACTGTGTTGCCTGTGATGCCTGGGTTGGAGATGCCTGTGGCGCCGGTTAGTGGTGCGGTGTGGCCAAGCTCCTGGGTAGGATATGCATCATCGCTGCTCTCTTTGAAATTGAAAGAAGTGTAGGACCACGCGACAACGCAAGTGCTCAATACAGGTAGAGAATAACAAGCTCAGGGCTCACCCAAGCCACACCAAGATGCATGCCAGCACTCCATTCTTGGCGTTGGCTTGCGCCCTGTCCGGCACAAAAATGCCACCTGCAGCTTGCGCCGCCTCTGCTGCATGCTGTGCCTGCAGGAGTGAAGCAGCTGGAGCCTGCACACTGAGCACGCTGGCTGTGGCACAGATGAGCGCCAGCACCACACACAGCACGGACAGTGTGTGGGGGGTGTACAGCCATGCTGTGGCTGTGTCAAGCTGCTGCAGCGCGGGCGGGCAGGGTGTTGCGCTGGCTGCCATGAGTCGCTGTCTCTCGGCTGCCGCTGATGCTGGCTGCTCCATGTGCGCCGCATGCGTTGGCCCCCTGGTCATGTAGCCGCTCTGCTGGTCAACATGCTGATGCGCACCATTCGCGGGCCGCTCATGTATCTCACCCATGGATGTTGCTGCTGTCAGCTCTCATGTGCTAATGTCTGCTTCCCACCCCTCTGCAGCCTGAGGTGTGAGCATCATCAGGATGCCTGCAGCATCTTGGAATGTGTAGCTGGGAAAGCCGTGTGGGACAGCACTGGTATTCATAGATAAAAGCAGCCTCCTTTGCTATGTCGCTGAAGCTGCTGATTAATTTGTGGGCTTCGTGGATTTGTGAGGGCTAATGATAAGAATGACGTGCTGAGTCAAGAGAAGCTGCATGTCTGCATGTCTGCACTGCTGAAACACTGCACACATCATAGAGCCAAACCCTCTTACCACCCGCGTGCTTGATCTGACTGCTAGGGTTTTGCTACCAATTAATTGCGGGATGTGGCTTGATTAACACGCCAGTATCTTGGATTTATCAGAAGCAGCTGGCTTGCCTGTCATCTGACAATGAAGATCCTAGTGGCTGTGAAGCGCGTGATTGACTATGCGGTGCCTATCCGAGTCAAGGCTGATAAGGTGCGTCAGTTCAAATGCTTTCCGTGCAAGTGACCCGCTTTGGGACCCCATGGGATGGAGACGTGCATGGCACGTGGGGGTGCCCGGCTGACCGTCCAAGCATAGTCCCCTGATTCCATGCCTCCCAGAAACTTGTTGGCAAGTAGCCGCCTGCTCACACGGCCTGCACTGGGTAATGTGCGCGCAGAGCGGTGTGGAGGCTGTGCTGCCCAAGTTCAGCATGAACCCATTCTGCGAGATTGCGCTCGAGGAGGCTGTGCGCTTGAAAGAGAAGCAAGTAGCCAAGGAGGTCTTGGCGGTATCAATGGGGCCGCAGCAAGCACAGGTGTGTGCTTACCTCCAGTGTCTGGGGCATGTCGGTACACTGCCCGGTTGTCTTGCCTTTAATGTCGTAATGATGCTGCTGCATGCCTCTGCAGCCATAGTTGCCCCACAGGCGACACATGCACATACTCACGGCTTGTGTACCACTGCCTGTAACCGTGACATGTGGGCATGGCCCGCGCAGGACACATTGCGCACAGCCCTTGCACTAGGCGCTGACCGAGCCCTGCACGTGCCCTACACAGCTGGTGAGTGCGACCCGCCGCTTGCTCCACACTCCCTGACATGATCATGACGGTGTTTCGCACACAGCATGCTCTTCATCGCTTGACATAGCTTGAACAGGCCTGCGTTAAGGCTTAGCTGGTGTTGCATGAATGCTGGCTGGCTGCGGGTTGCAGGCGAGCTGCAGCCTCTGGCTGTTGCACGGCTGCTGGCGGCCATCGCGAAGAAGGAAGCTGGTGTGGGGCTCGTGATGCTGGGCAAGCAGGCGATTGATGATGACTCAAACCAGACGGTATGCCACATGTACTCCTGCTATGGGCCAGCCCACCTGTCTAGCCCATCTGTTTGGGCCATCTGTCTGGATGCTCCATATGGTCTCCATGTTGCTGTGTACTGGCACTGTTGCTTTACTGCTGGCATTGCTGCAAACACATCTGTAGGGCCAGATGGTGGCTGGGCTACTAGGGTGGCCCCAGGCCACCTTCGCATCCAAGCTGGAAATCTCAGGGTCAGGTGAGGCGACTCCTTCTTGTTTACATCCTTCATTGGCCCCAGCTCTGTGCTTCACCGCCACTTATGCCGTGATGCCAGCAAGGCAAGCTACAGGATTTGCTGACAGCTGCTCATGGCCTGTGGGTTGAGAAGAAAGAGTAGCAACAAGTCGGTGGACGGTAGCACTTGTGTTACAGGCCCTGGGGCGCGCGCCAAGGTGACATGTGAGGTGGACGGAGGGCTTGAGGTTGTGGAGGTGGTACTGCCAGCTGTCATCACCGCGGATCTGCGGCTGAACACGCCACGGTGTGCCTCTTGCCTGCGCCTGATCGTTGATTCTGTTAGGTGTCTGTGCACGAGCCGGCCCGTTGTTTGCTTCCCGGCCATGCATCCAGGCCGAAGTTCTATGTTCAATGCTACTCTGCATCGACTGTTGTGATGTCCGGCAGCCGTCAATAGCCAGTGCACTGCTGTGCGGGCACATAGTGCGTCCAGTGTGCTCCATCATGGCGCTGCGGGTTGCACCAATGTTGTCATATGCCCAACCACCAACCTGCATCACGGGATCACGGGAAGGTTCCCTTTACGCCTTAGTCTGATTGACAGAGGGCGGGGTACGCATGGAGGGGTACGCATGGATTCTTACGCCACCCTGCTGCTGGGTTGCTGCGCATGGCTGCAGGTTTGTCACGCTGCCCAACACGATGCGCGCCAAGAAGAAGACGATAGAGAGCATCACACCAGAGGCCCTTGGGGTGGACGTCTCACCGCAACTCGTGACCGTGCAGGTGCATAGAACGGAGGGTGGCAGGTTGAGTTGCGTGCGCTGCTGTGGCTGTTGTCAACTGCGATTTCATGGTTTCCAGAAGCATGGGCTGTGCCAAGCCTCCCACCATTTGCTTATTGCCACTGTTGCGCATGCTGCTCCGTCGTGTGCTTCCACAGGTAGAGGAGCCGGCCAAGCGCAAGGCAGGCTCTAAAGTTGCCAGCGTGGCTGAGCTGGTGGCCAAGCTCAGGGACGAGGCCAAGGTGCTATGAGTGTCGCAGCTGAGATGTGAGAGTGCTGCCGATGCTAAGCACAGCATTGATGCTGATGGCTGATGCTGTTCCCAGTCGCTGCTGGTGGCATGGGTGAGGCGGCAGCGGTCAGGATCTGTGCTGGGGGCCTTTGTTGAGGGGCGCAGACAGGCATGCACACCGCACGGCGGATGCTCAAAAGCCGCTGTACCAAGGAGCTGGCAGGGCTGCATTGTGCCAAGCGGTGCAGCGAGCGGAGATATCTTAACTGTGGTCGAACGGGGTCGAATGGTTCGATGCGAGCAGGTTTTGACGAATGGGCATGTGTGGGCCAAGTGTGAGGTGCACCACACGTCAGAAGAATGTGTTTTTTGGGAGCTAGCCACTAGCATGCAAGGTGAAACAGCAGGGGCATCAGGGAAGGCATCAGCAGATTTATGACACAGTCATACAGCAGACGGCGACTCAACAGGGCTTGTAATGCGTGGTGCGATGGTTTGACACACGCTCCCTCTCCCTCCCCCAGCTTGCACACTCGAATTCTCGATGGCAGGTGGTGGTGTGTGGTTTGTACATTGCTGCACTTCCCCGCCATGCATGCAACTATGGGTGATGCTGACTGCACTCGACAGCCAGACACTCCAAGCTGAACACAGAACTGAATGTGGCAGCTGAGAGAGATCGTGACCCAGTTAAGTACGAACTACAAACTACCTCATATGCTCAGTTGGCTTGATGCTCAGATAACCGGCAGCTGCTGGATCAGGACTCGTTCTGGACTTTTGGTTGACCCGCTCACTTAATCGTTACAGGGGAAAAAGCAAGAGAGTGCCACCAGCAGGTGTAAAACGCTAGTAGCATTTGCACCGTGCCTTTACATCAGGACACAACAACAACTCACCACAGGCACAACCAGCGGCAGGGCTGCAGCACAACTCTGCAGACATGAACCAAGTGCTCGATTACCGCACTACTGCTTGACCTACAACTCTACGTCAACAGTATGCGGATCCTGGCCCCCCTCCAGTTGATCGCTCATTTCATATGCTTGCTGGAGCACAGCCCCACGCAGCGCATCGAAATCTTCATATACAGCAGTACTATGCAGACAAGGGCGATCACAAGTCAGACCAGAATCCATTCAACACTAGTGCCACTGTGTATTTAGTTCACAAGCAGTTCATCTGTACACAGTCCGTACCATACACAATCCGCGTCATACACATGCGGTATCTTACGTGAGCCAAGAGTGCCATGCCTGGGATATGTTCACACTGAACCGCCAGGCACTCAAATCCACATGGCCAGATGCAATGCCGCCCGCTACATGCAACCACCTTGCGTGCTTGCAGGCCGCCTCAGGACCTCTGACTGCAGCACAGTGGGTCGTGCCGGGACTAAGTATGTACTGCTGGGGCGCCTCTTACGCAGATGCCAGCCTCACGTGTACATACTAGTTGGCGATGCAAGCAGCCTCAGCTTAGGAGAGCTCGTTCTGTGGGCCCAGGTGTCCATAACCTAGCCAGCCAGCGTGGCGTTGAGCACCGCCAGGGTGGCATTGACAACGGCAGTAGCAGTGGCATTGCCAGGAATGTTGACCTTGGGGGGCGGAGCAGGCGCCTTCTTGACAGGGCACAGGTAGCACTGCTCACAGGGGACGATAAGTGAGGACCACAGGTCCAAAAGTTTGAGAACGTTCAGCAACACATCAATCAGTGGGAACGCATATATAATCAAGTCCCATGATAGCCACGTTCGCGCTAAAGCGCTGCAGGCGCTACAACCACCACGCAGCAGCGTTCTATATGGTCTGTATGCCTAAGACATGCACGTATGACACATTTATCCAAAGCTGCATCAGGCAGGAAGGGGAGGACGACGTACCTCCGGCATCCAGCCCCAGGTGCCATAGGACTGCTTGATGGCCAGAATTGCATAGTAGAAGCTTCCAATAGCAAAGCCAGAAAAGAAGACGGCGATGATGGCATTGATCAGGTGAGGGATGAACCAGTTGCCACCCTGAAGAATCCTGTGGGGGCCAAGGCCAGGCCACAGGCTGGCGGTCAGGCATCATGGTTCATGGCCAGTACTGCTGAGGCACGCCGCACGCACTGGAATCCTGGCTTCCGGCTGCAACTGAATCTATGCGGGATGATCTTCAGGTATATCCCAATCAGCTATGCCATGGTAGCTACGTGTGACTCACTTGTACGGCTTAACGATGGCCATCTTACGGCGCTCCTCGGTGCGGTACGTCCAGATCGAGGCAAGGGACAGCAGCACAAAACCAGTCACAGTGCCGCCCAGGCTGCTGAACAGCGAGTTGATCGTGCTGCGCGCCAGCATGCAGCGTGTAGCGGGACAGGGATCAACACTTAGAAATGACGCAACGAGAGAGCTCATAGCCGATCCTGTGATGGGTGCGCTGGTTGTGCATACATGATTCCATACCGTGCAGACACCATCACCATCTAAATGTGTGTACATGTGGGCATGGCTGCTTGATAAGCAAGTCAGCAATGCTTACCCATAGAAGGGGAGAATGAGGCCCAGGAACCAGTAGAACCCGGCAATAGGGATACGGAAGATAGCGCGCTGCCACATGGGGCGGTAGTGCATACGGAAGATCTTCTCAAGGATGATGCTGCAAGCAAAGAGAGCGCAATGCAAAGTTGTTCATGAGTCATGTTGGTGGCTTAGTTCATGCGACAGCTGTGCCCACAGAGCCAACTACTTGATGCAACTGTGGAAAACAAGCCAAGTACAGATCGTGCAAGCCCAGGTGGTACCAGTCACCATGCAAGGCGGTACCAGTCACCATCAGCATGCAAGGAGCCGTACCTGAAAGCTGTACCCCCAAGCAAGTATGCGAAATACATGTGCTGGATCATGAAGAAAATGGACACTTTCTTCGCTGTATTGACGCTGCAAGGCAGGAGGTATCAGTGACATACGCTTCCGGCCTGAGCAGTCAGGGCTGCTTGCATGCTTGAAGTGCTCAGCACACGCCAGACGCCACCATCCCATAGACACGGCCGCAGCATTGAGCAGCCAGACATGCTGAAGGAGAAAGCAAAGTCATGAGGTCCATCCCATCCCATGGAGCAGTCAGCTGAGCTGTAGTGGAGGAAGCCAGGAGGAGCTGTACTCACGGGATGAGGGCGTACAGGTTTTCGGCTGCGTTCAGCTGGCCGCCGAACGCGCAGACCAGGGCAAAGGAGTGGGGCACCACGACCAGCAGGATGCCGATGAGGCCGGCAGTGTAGGCCTTGCGGTCTGCAGGTGCAGGCAGCAAGTGCAGGATGCAGGGAGCATTCAGCCCTGCTTGTGGGCAGCTGAAATCGCGGCTCCACTCTTAGACACACATCTGCACACACGGGCTTGCATCCGATTGGCCACAAACCCGCCCATGGCCAGCAAGGCAATGTCAATGTGTTTGGCTGTCAAGTGAGATGGAAGCGTGCAGAGCAAACTCAGCAGTGGGCAGCAAGGAAGCGGATGGGTGCGTCCGGACGCAGGGTGCGTCCAAGGGCACATTTGAAACGCTTACAGTGTGCAGGTTGCTCCATCGCCTCCATAGACTCAATGATAGACGCATGGCCGCCCACCTCCCCAATCTGCAGCAGGCATGGGGGTACACGGTGTTGCCGCTGAGGATACTGAACTCGGCTGTGATGTTGGTGATGGACACAGCCTCCATGTTCAGGCAGCAGGCACAGCGCTCGAGATCACTGCACTGCCTGCCATACTTGCACCACGATCTGCACGACGACAGGAAGCACGTGCACAAACCCTGAAGCCTGCAGGACAGACCCACCAGAATGGCCACACCGTTGAACCAGTTCTGAGCGGGGGTGGTGCCCTTCTTGATGGTGCCATCGACGGGGTACAGCTGGAGCTGGTCAAAGGGCAGGTAGCCCTTCTTGTTGGCGTAGTGAACTGACATCCAGGCAGCAGACCAGGTGCCCACCAGACCTGCAAGTGCAGAGCGATGCAACTGGTATGAAGTCAAGCCGTTCTGTGCAGCACAAGCAACCCAGCACAGGAAAATGAGAGCCAGCATGGTGCTGGCCGAGGGTCGTCTGTCCAGCTGGAGCTGGAGGTGGCAGCTGTGCTTTTCTCTCACGCACCAATCACAGCCATCAGCCTGAACTTGGTGAAGCGCGGGATGAAGCACACGAGGAACACCATGGTGCCGCCAAAGATGAGCGCCCACTCGCGCTTGGTGCGTGAGTCATCTATCGTGTACATGGTTGAGGAGGAGGCAACGGTCTGCACCATGGGCTGTAGGCCAGTCAGCATGGCTGTGCACAGGATGAGGTATTTTGCCCAGCTGCAGCCAAGGACAGGAAAGGCATGAAGACAGTGTTTGCATCAGCCATTGGGTACTGTTGCAGATGGGCAAATCACGGAGACGTGAAGCACGACGGTTTGGTGCACAGCTGTATGACCGATATGAGGCTGCCGGCCGCAAGTGATGCAGATGGGCAAGTGCGTGCTGCAGTGTTATGCTGGCAAGGTGCAAGCAGGCTCAAGTTAGGCGCTCACAAGACCTATCGAGGCAGCTGTACGACAGCCTGTCCAGACAGCTCATACTCACTTGCCCAAATGGTGGCCGGCAATCTCGAACCACTGCGTCACGTGACGGTGCTCACCATCTGCACCATGTACAGGGCCCATCGTCATGGCAGTTGGTTTGCTGGCAGCTGGGGTAAAAGGGCAGGGGCAGCAGGCTGGTCCCGGCATGCACCTTGGCGGCCGGCAGCAAGTATGAGCCTGACCAACAGCCTGACCAATGCAGTTCAGCACGCACTTGTGTCCCACCAGGTGCCGTCCTTGATCTTGTCACGCTTGTACTCCAGGTAGAGGGAGGTGTAGTTCCACGTGGTCCAGATGCCAATCATCAAAGCACCAATCATCGTGATGCCGCCAGAGATGAGGCCAGCCTGCACATGGCAGCATGCAGGCATGCATTATGAGCATGCATGTGTTGCCATGCGCACAGCAGTGCCTCTCTGGCCTGCACGTATCACAAACGCCAATGTTTTGAGCTACCATTGCTCACCGATGCCACTACTGTCCCTTCTTGTTGGGTACGGCTGACGCCAACAAGGCATGCTCATGTCTAGGCTCTCCATACAAGCATAACTGGTGATTAAGCTCTTCATTGTGGGGAAAGAACTGGGCAGGGCTGGGCAACAAAACCTAGTTGTCGCTGTTGAAGTGCGCAGCAAATTGTTTGTATGCAAAATTGCGCTTCTGGGTCTCTTCAAAGATTTTGGTAAGTGAGAGTAGCTGACAGTGACCACATGCACCCACCTTCCACAGCGCGGCTGGCGACGCGAGCATGATTTGCCCAATCTGGCCTGACGCCAGAATGAGCACAGCATCGAAAACTGTGTGGCCTTCTGTAGAGATCCTGCAAGGGCGCGCCAGGGTGCAACGTTGCATGGGTACATCTCTGAAAGGTTATGCCATACGTTTAGGCCATCGGAGGCCTGGAGCAGTTGATGGTTATGTGCTGTGACCGTTTGCGTCCATGTCCAAGGCCGCAGCCAGTGCATGTGGGATTGTGGGTGGTTGCAGGAAGCAAAACAAACAGCGGACGAGCTCACCTGTACAGGTACTTGTGGAACTTCTCGCCAGGCTGCAGGCATGTGGGGGATCCGTCAAGGGGCATCATGCAAGTGTTCAGTGCGTGAGCCAGCGTGTCCATGAGTAGGAGCAAAGCACGGTGTGCAACACTCCTGCACAAGACAGGTACGGCTGCACGCCAAGGGCTGAAGTGTTGGACGCACCAGCATGAACCTGTGCAGCACAACGCAGTGCGTACAGCGCGAATGTCAGTACACGTGCTCAGTGCTCAATCAAATGGACGGTGCTAAGCAGCGTGAGCCAGACAACTGACTGAGCTGGGCATGCATGGCCAGCTAAGCAGGAGCACGTTTTGGAGGCAGAAGCCCCTGCCGCTGGGCAACGCACCAGTCGTAGTAGTTCCAGACCTTGCCTCCGCGCTGAGGGGAGCCATGGCTGGCGCCTGAAGAGATGATACCAGCGACTGATGCATCCGCCGTCAAACTGATCAGCTTGCCGTCAGGCGACAGGGCAAACTGCACAGCAGCAGGCAAAGGGCGGCTGGCGTGAGGGGGGTGGTGAGGTGCTGAGGAAGGGTGTGGGTGGATGGGGTTTGGAGCCTGGTCAGCGTTGGCAGAACGAGGCCATGTGCAGACCGAGAGGGGCCAGGCTCGTGCAGCACATGCAGGAGAGGTGCGCAGAGCTTGGCTGTGCGTTTCGGGGCGGTGGAAGGTTCAAGCATGTGCAGGGGTTACCAGACTGACTGGGGAGCATGTGTGCCTCTGGCTTCCAAGGTGCAGCTTCCTGCAGCTGGTGCTGCAGCCCCAAGCCACGAACGCACCTTAGTTGGGTCAAAGCTCCCTGCCTCTGCCCCATTCAAGGTCTTGGGAAGCTTGCTGAGGTCAATCTTCTCAGCCTTGTCCACAATGCTGCCGCTGGAGGACTGCTTCTCCAGCACAATGTCGTTGGGGGAAGCTGCTGCCGGCTCACCTCCAGGAGCCTTGTTGGGAGCCATTCCACTCCCTGCAGCAGCAGAGCATACAGGAACACTGCTTGCATGCATCGTGAGCTGCTCTGGCGCTGGCCAGGGCCAAGCATACATGTCAGTACATACAGCGCACTGTGCTGCTGGCAGTCTGGCATACAAAGGTGAAAAGCCCGCGAGCCCAAGTCTGGCACTTGCCCTTTGCCCGGTAAGCACAATGTAGACCTGTGTGCGAGTTTGGCAGCACAAGTTTGTCCTGTGTGGCAGGGTCTGCAGGTTTTACTTTGCGGGGCCGTGAGCGCGCAACCACACTGACAGTGCGCCAGGAGGAAGCTGTACCCTTTGGTAGTAGGAAGCCAGATGTCCACCTTCCTTGGTCCCCTTGCAGATTGCCAGCACCCAGACACGCCCACAGCACAGCACTGCACTGGGCTGGCCTGCTTCCTCTGACCGGCTGCCAAGGGCTAATACATGCAGCGTGTGCGTCTGGGCACACCAGCCTGACTGCCTGCACCAGCATGCGCAACCACACCTCAGCCACTGGGAGGAAGCTGGTCTGACCAGGTGCGACTGGTCGATGCCGGATGCTTTCAGTGCTCAAATATTGTGCCTGCTGGTCAGACACCCCTCGGCAGGTTGTCAGTAGACTGCAAAGGCAATCAGGAACTGCACCGATGTACTGCAACCTCACTGCTAGTGAGCAGCTGCTGCTGTGCTGGGCGCACCACCAAGCCCACATGACACATGCCCGTTCATTTCCCACCATAACATATTGCCTCCGCCGCAAACACCGTTGTAGATACGTTGGGCAGACGTGCCTGCATGCACCACATCCCTGCCATTTGGCCCTTGACTTGCAGTCGCGGTCCGACAACCCAGTCAAAGTGAGGCACAGCAAGCCCTGCCTGTGCGCTGTAGGCATAACATATCTGATCCCATGTGCTTCCACCTTCCCTGCATGCGATGGACCAGCTGCAACCAGCCGGTGTGCACGTTCCGCACAGCATATGACAGAGCATATGAGACATATGTACCTACCCCCCCACACCTGGAGGCGCTTGCCCTCATGGCGCTTGCCCTGGTTCATCCTGGTTGATACTGCGTTGGAACCCTGGCACAAACCACTTGCAGGTACGTGCTGTATGTTGCTGTGTGTGACCCGCAGGCGGCTGTTACGCGACCTCACTTGTTGAGAGCTGTTAAATTGCAAGAACGGGCGCATCCCATCCCAGAGCTGCGCAGCAGCGCCTAGCAGCAATAATGGTTGCGGTGCAGAAGGAGCCCAAGCGCAGGGAGCAGAAAGCCAAAGCACTGCTTGAGGCCATCGACACTGAGGGCCAAAATGGGAACTCAGCATTCGCCCGTGCACTGGGCAGCACAGATTACATGACGCGGGAGAAGGGCGTCCAGGCCCTCACGCGCTGGCTGCAAGTCAGGGCCGACGTTCCAGAAAACGACATGCTCAAGCTCTGGAAGGGGCTGTACTTTTGTTTTTGGCATTCTGACAAGACGCCTGTGCAGGTGAGCATTAGGGCTCATTGTTGACGTCGCCGTCAACCTGGTGGCTTAATGCTGTCCTGCCGCCTCGACTACTCTCACAATCAAACGTTGTGACGTCTCGCAGACAGAGCTGGCGGAACGACTGGCGGCCATTATGGGCATGTTGACTGAGGAGGTACGCCATGCATAAAGCATGCAGTCGCATGTGGGCATGGACAAGGCATGGTGTGCTATGCTGTGGAGGTCAATGCCTGGGGATGCAGCACTGGCTCTAGCAGCTCCATGGCAGCCTTTGGGCGCAGCAGGGCAGGGAGGGCAGCCTTGCTGTGCAGTGCACTGAGCACACAGGAGCTCGGGCCTCCCGAGCTCAAACCCTGCTGCTCCTGTTCATGCAGGGTGCATTCCGCTACTGGGCTGTATTCATTCACACCATGCGCCGCGAGTGGTTCTCCATTGACCGGCTGCGCCTGGACAAGTTCCTGATGCTCATCCGCAAGTTTGTGCACGCCATGTTCCTGCACCTGCGCCAGCGCGCTTGGTGCGTGCACCAGGAGTGCAAGACGTGCTTGGGCACCACAGCTGGGTGCTCCCGCGAATGGAGGGTCGGGGGAGCGGTGGCGTGCCTCAGTACTGCACACGCATGCCAGCTGGGGCACAGCAGGACCGCGCATGGCTTGCTGTCCAGTGCACTGTGCAGCAATGGCCCATATCAGCTGCACCCTGCGCCCTCATGGTTTTCCTCACATCCATGTGTGCCTGCTGCCGATGCATGCTGCTGCGCCGTGCACAACTGCACATGTGCCCCTTTGCCCTGGCCTCTCAGGAGCACGGAGCTCGTGGCCCGCTACATGGACATTGTGCGCGACACGATCATGCTGCCCTCAGACCACAACCGCGCTGTTGGGCTGGCATACCACCTGTGTGACATCTTCGTCCCAGAGCTACGAGCCGCGCTTGCCGTGCCAGCCACCAGCAAGCAGGACAAGGCAGGGTCACTGCCTGAGGCTGTGCTGCGCGCGCTGCTGGAGCCGTTTGCCACCACGCTCGTGCGGGCGGGCGAGCAGGCGATGGTGACGCGTGTGCGTGAGGCGGTGTACGAGGCCCTGATTGAAGAGCTGATGGACGAGGGGCACGGGGAAGAGGAGGCGGGCCCGCGGCCCACACCCCTGTTGACCATGCTTTCAGTCCCAGAGTTGGCTGCAGAGCTGTTTGATGCGGGAGCACAGCCAGAGGTGAAGGCCAGGAACCGCACAGCGTTGTACGAGCTGTCGCAGCAGCTGGAGCAGCTTGCACCAAAGAAGCGCAAGCTGGGCATTGCCAGCAGTGCAGCGGGTGGTGGCTCGCGGCAGCCGCTTGCAGACGCGGCGCAGCAGGCACCTGCGGCCAATGGCACGGGTAAGCAGGGCGGCAAGGCGCGCAAAGGGGCGCATGCAGAGGCAGCTGAGAATGGGTCTGTGCTGCTGGGAAATGGTGTGGCGGGGGCTGAACACCACGAGGCAGGCAAGGATGCAAGCACCACAGGCAAGAAGGGCAAGCGGAAGGCGCCCGGCGCGCAGCCACCAGCAGCCGTAGAGCAGCAGCAAGTAGAGGAGGCTGTACCAGCGCTGGTGCCACTCAGCGCAACCAAGGCAGGCAAGCGCAAGGGGAAGGGGAAGGAGGGGCAGGCAGAGGAGGCAACCGCGGGGCCCAGCGTCTCGCCACATGCTGCACAGCAGGTGGGAGCAGCAGCCAAGCAGCAGGCAGCGCTCCCCAAGTCAGCACTTAAAGGCAAGGGGGCAGCCGAGGCACCAGCCGGGGGCCCCACCCCAGCTGCAGGGCCGCGTGTGCGCATCGCAGGTACAGCTGCTGAGGTGGCGGGGGTGGGCCCAGGCAGTGCGGCGCAGGCTGCGATGGGCAGCAGCGGCAAGGGCGCAGCAGGCGCCAATGGCAAGACACCGCGCACGGCAGTGCAGCAGAACGGCGCAGAGGCTGCTGCTGCTGCAGCTGCCTCAGAAAAGAAGAGTGTGCGCATCAACTTGCGCAAGAACCTGTACCATGCGCTGGGGGGGCCACTGCCTGACCCGGACGTGCGCACACCCTCGCGCTCCAAGGTAAGGCACGAGTGGAAATCAGTTATTGATTGGGGGCTGTTATTGGTTATTGATTGGGGGCTGGTGGCGGACACCATGGGCAAAAAACAGGGGGAAATTGGGGACCGGGGAGGCAGGAACACATGGAGGCAAGCATGGGTCTGTTCCTAGCCGCAGGCACGGAGGCATGCCACTGGGTGTGCGGCACGGCAGCCTGGTGGTTGCATACACGCAGATAGTCCCGTCCCATCCATGCTGTGCCGACTTGCACACCATCTTTTCATTACTGTGTACTTCTCTGCCTGCGGCTGTACTGCTACAGGGCGGCATCCTCAAGAAGACCAGCGCCATAGGGCGGTTCGGCATTCCCAGGTCAGCACCCGCCAAGATGGCTACAGGCCGCACCGGCCCGACCGGCACGCCAGCCAGCGCGGGCAGCGGCAAGTCAGCTGGGACACCCAACAGCGCGGGTGGTGCTGGCAAGGGTATGACCACACCTAAGACTGCGCCGCGTGCACGGGCAGCGCTGTTCTTCTGATCCGCTAGCGCAACAGCCGTGTGGGACTGGGTACAGGCGCAGGGTGTGTGGCCCCTTAGGTTGGGTTTGTGGTAGGGCTATTGAGCGGATCATGTTCAAGCGGACGCATGCGTGTGGTCCCTGTCATGAGTAGATAGGCAAGGGGTCCTGGGCTGCCTCATACATGTGCCTAGTATGCAGAACAGGAAGCTGGCCACAAGGTGACAAATCATTGAGGAAATCCTCAACAACTCATAAATTCTTTCATTCAATCTGGGTGTGCTGGGTGCGTGTTATGGCATCTCATGTGATCCAGTGCGTGCTGCATGGCCAGGTGCTGCTTCTGCGTAAGGGCTCAGGCTGTGGCTGCTGTAAGACGATGCTGTATCATGTGCCCGTACCGCCCGTACCACGCCCACCCATCCATGAGCATGTGGAGTTTCCTACGTAGTCATCGCCCAGGCGCCAGTCGTGATCGCGCATCCTTTGTGCCCATGGCTACAAGGTTGCTGGGTTGGACCATAGTGTCCGTTGGGATACTGCTGAACGTCCATCACGTCTGGGCGCAAGGTCCGCAAGCATCTTTGTTTTTTGGAAACATGGAAGCGCTCCACGACGTCTGTGTGCTGTTCTGCAGATTGCTCGGGGCACGGGTCGAAAGGAGAGCAGGGGTGCACCTGCACAACCCCTCTCCCCGATGGCATAAATACGGGCTGGGTGGGCGACGAATGCGGAACTGGTGGGTACCTTTGCAAAATGAGCATGCTTAGCGCACACGCTCCAACAACTACCTAGGGTTCTGATCTCGCGCAGAGGTGAAGGCGATGACACTGGATGCAAGTGAGGTGTCGTGGGAAGTCGCGCCTGGGGCTACCGTGTGCTACTATGCGAGCTTGGCTGGGTGCGCATGGGGCTCTTCCATGCTGTGCCCGGACCATGTGCCTACCAGGGCGCACAGTGCATGTATGCAAGCAGCGACACACCTGGCTGTGCGCAGCTTAACTTTGGAACCGCTAGAACAGCTGTGAAGGAGCTGTGGTAGTGCAACAGAGGCAGCTGCAGTGCAGGGCATTTGGGGCAAGTGCAGATCATGCAAGTATGTTGCATGCAAGTATGGCATGCAGGAGCACAGTATGCATGCACGATGCACTTGCACAGAATGTGAGGCGCACCGCCATGAGCCATTGCTTGTTGCGCCCTCATTCAGGGTACCGCACCCGCCCAACTTCTTCTCGGCGCTGGTCACGCTGGCGGCGGCCAGCAATGGCAGTGCGGACGCCTACGGCCTGGTGAGCTGGGCATTTAGGAGGGGGTCAGGGCATTGGCTGCTGTGCCTGCTGGCATATGTGGCACACAGGGTGCTGATTGGGCAGAGGACGGGCACCACTTGACACCACGCAGCCCCTCATTGTGCTCAGCCAACAATCAGTGTATACATCATGTTCAGCCCCACATCTGTCATGAACTCATGATCTTCTTGGACAGATGTAGTCTTGAAATGTGGGTACCGTATGTGACTCCTACCCCCATCCCTGCCTGCCGTCTGTGCCCAGATGGCCGGATCCGACGCTGCAGCAGTGCGCTACCCGCGCACAGCTGTGACGTGGGATGGCCTTGCTGCCGTGGGCCACGATTGGCAAATGTCTGCTGAGGTTGGCCTACCTGGCGCGTTGTCAGGGCCCCTGAATGGCCAGATTGGTGAGTGGCTTTTGGATGTCATCCCTGCGGCAGGTGAAGCCCTCAATCGAATGGCTCAAACCTTCAACCGTTCTCCTCCTCCTGCTGCGGCTGTGGCAGTGTGGCTGGCTGGCATGTTGCTTCATGTGTTGGTTGCCGCAAGGCGCCTGCAAGCATGTGTCCACACACTGCTCAGCCATCACAGCCTGTAACGGGCACACACACTGCTCAGTCACATGCCGTACTGCCCCCAGTACAGGCATCCCCACTCGCCGTGCATCTGCCTCTTGGTGCCATGCGCAGGTGTGTTTGTGTGCATAGTGGGCCGTGCTGGCAAGGCGGCTGCAGCCGGGGCGCTGCGTGCGGCCGCATCCTCCTGCCCGCTCAGCGTGCACGCAAACGGCTTCGTGTCACTGTGCAGCTCAACACCTGAAGGTGGGCTGGTATCTGTGAGGTACCCGTGACTGGGTGGAAGTGGGGACATGATGCTGCATACTGGTTAGGTGGAGGGTGATTGGGTAGCAGGGCCTTAGGATTCTGGGTGAGGGGCGGTGAGGCGGTGGATGTGTGTGCAGCACCGGGGCAAGCAAAGGCGAGGGGTCCAGGGGCTGCAATGGCAGGCCAGTGCTGGTTTGCTTGGGGGGTGCTCGTTCAGCGTCAAGGCATGCGAGCACATCAACCCTGACGCTTGGGACATCTACAGGGCATGTTTCATGTCTGCCCTGACACAACTCACTTGTTGAGCTGTGAGGCTGTGTTTTGGCCGCTGCTTGACGCAGATGTACGTTACGCATCGGATGTGTGCCCATCTGGCACGTGCGCGTGCACCGGCACTTACCAGCGCCCTGCAGCGCCCGTCATGCCAGGTTGGTTTTGTTGGGGCATGCTGCCTGCCGGGCTAAAACGTCAGCATGTCACGCTGCATTGCACCTCTGGCCATCTGCCGGAGCAGCAGCGCGCTGCTCTCCATTTGATCACATCTGAAACCCAACACAACCTCACGATGACCAGCTCAATACAAATGCTCATCATACCTTGTCCTGAGGTTCTGTTACCGAGCTTACCTGCCCTGACTTGCACTTCAAAGGCCTGGGCTATGAGACATGTGCGGCCCCCACAGCCCCCCTGGATGGTGCCACACTGCCTGTGGCTGTACCGACTCACCCACCGACGACATGGCGCTTCTGGAACTTCACACTGGCTGAGACGGACCGCTTTGCGCTGATCGGCGTGGCGGCGACCGCCAACACGTCGAGTGCGTGGGCAGCTGGGCAGGAGGGTCGCAGCTGGGGCCTGGGGTGCGTGGGAGGCCCGCCCCAGGAATGGCCAGCCACGCAAACGGGTAACGGATGAAGAGGTTATTCTCAGTCATCCCCATCTGCCACCCCTTTGCTCTGTTCCAGGCAGCGCGCTGCTCGTGAGAGCGGTCTGGTAGCAGCAAGTACAGCAGTTTCGTGACTGAGACAGCTGTGGTTTGTGCTGCGCGTGCCACGCAGGCCGCGTGATGGCCTTCCTGCGTGCGGGGCAGCCACCAGGCCGTGGGCCTGGCCAGGCAGCGGCACGCTCAGGCGCTGTTGACTTTTCAGGTGATCTGGCGCTCAGTGTGAGCATCAGTGCGGGCTACGACGCGGCATGGGCGCCAGGTGCGGCCTGCACAGGCGCTGCCCTGGACATAAGGGCAGCGGCAGGATATATGTGCCAGCGGCACGAATGCGCCAGCGAGCATACCTCATCCAACGGCCAAGACTGGTCTGTATCCGTACAGTGTGCACGGTGTGAGTACCCACTATGGGTAGGCTCCCTCGGCATCTGGCTCAAGCGTGCTTTTCTAATGCATTGCTTTTGCACATTCCTTTCTTGCACTGCCGCGTGGTGTGCTGCTTGCTGCTTTGTGTTCGGCTGTGGCGCACGCAGGCGTGTGGTACGTGGGTGTGTTTGTGTGGGGCGACCAGCCCGCCGCATACAGCCTGAGCCTACGCAAGGGCGGCTGCCCCGGCGTTGCCGCTGACTGCTCCAGCCATGGCAAGTGTGAGGAGTGTGGCATGTGCACGTGCGAAGGAGACGGCAGGTACGGCGGCATGGACTGCGGTACGGTGGTGATGGCACTACAGCTGGGTCAGCAGTACACGTCTGAGCCGCGCACGTTTGTGTCAGATACACTGAACCTGACGGGCGCTGCGGCGGCTGTGGCGCTACCCACCCTCAAGCTGCGCGTGCGCGCGGCCTTCAGCGTCAAGTAAGCACGGGCTGGGGTGGGCTGAAGGCTTTCGGGGCACGCGGCCGCAGTAGGGGCAGTAGCTGCGGGTCGTTCTGCTCGCTAGGTGAGGACCCCGCCAGCCACAGGTGTGGTCGGTGTCAGCGAGCACACCGGCCCATCCTCGCATGTGCAGCACGTGGCATACTTGTAGCTCTGAGGCTGACCGCCTGTTGTCCTCACCAACCACCTCATTCACAATCACTGGCATATATCTGCCCGTGCACCCGTGCGCCATGCCCTTGCACGCAGGGATGCCCTGCCCGCGTGGGTGACTGCACGCCCCGTGGTGCTGCTGTCGGGCGCTGCCCCGTCACCTGGCCTGGACACTGCGCCATTGCGGCTGCAGCTATTGGAGCCCGGCCAGGAGGGGGTGGTGACACTGGAGGCGGGCCAGGTGCGTGCTGCACTCTCCTCGTCATTTCGGCTTCAGATTCACTGCACTTTGGTTCAGCAGTAGGTCAGGCACTGAAGGTCAGGCACGGAGGCTACAGAAGCGCACGCGTTCATAGGCTGTTGGGGACTGTGTATGTGCTGTACTAAGGGGCACTGGGGAGCTGATTTGTTTAATACAGTTGGTAGAGAGGCCGGAACAGGCAGGCTAGTCCTGCTCGAGGGAGACTAATGAATGCAGAGGATGCCAGGGACACACATAATGAGTTCAGGACAGCATCACATACCGTATCGACTACAAGACAGCTGCACATGATCTCAGCTGCACATGCTGCACTGTACTGTGTACTGCCATCCCACCATCAGCACTGCCACACCCCTGTACCGCTGTGCCGCTGCACCGCAGATCCCATCGGGCACGCTGTACGTCACGGTGCACAACCCGCTCAGCGCGCCATACGAGGTGGGCTACAGCCTGACAGTGGACACGATCGCCACCTGCCTCGACGACTGCTCTGGCCACGGCACCTGCGGCGTGGACGGCCGCTGCGCGTGCCAGGTGTGCAGCAGCCCTTCACATGTGGTTGCTCGCGTGTGGCAGCGGCCTGGGCTGGTCTGGGCTCCTGTCGTGCGGGGAGGGCGACAACTGTGGGTGTGCAAGCCTGCAAGGGCTGTGTGTGGCTGGTCGGTGGCTGGCGCATGCCAGACTGCTGTATATCCTGGCTGAATTGGAGTACCACGATGCTGCAGTTCAGCCAGGATATACAGCAGTCTGGACTCCTAGACCTGAGCGCCTGCCGCATGGGCCTCCTGCCCTCAGGTCCAGATTCAGCTGTGTCCCCGACATCAACGTGCAGCAAGGCACGCATCCCCCCTCCCCACCACCATCACCACCACCACCACCAGGACAAACACATTTCCAACACGCCCCTCGCCTGATTTGTATTTGTTTCAAACTCTCAGGACCACTGGGGCGGTGCTACATGCTCCATCGACACCACGCCTGCCCCTGGGCCTGACCCGGGACCCACACCAGCTGCCTGTGAGGAGGGTGCTCTGCGGCACACACCCGCTGTGGCCCTGGAAGGCGGCTCAGTGTACGCGGTGTGTGTGTGCAGCCACTCAGGGGGTGACGCATCAGCACCACTCGCCTGCGGATACACGGCACCTGCCAAGGCGGGGGACGCGACGGGTGTGGTGGTGTGCGCACCCGGCTTCCAGGCGGTTGATGTCGTGGTGAGATGAGGGGCTGGGCGCTGGCATCAGGTTTCACAAGCAGCAGCCATGTGAAGAGCCATATACTGACACTGCATCATGGATGTTTAGGGGTCAGAGACAGTAGACGGTCGTGCTAGGCTTAGGCATGCATGGACAAACGCCGCCTGGAGTCAGCCGCGTCTTCAAGAGTTGATACCAGGTACTCCGCTCATCGCTGCAAGAGATGCTTGTTCTTGAGCACTGGGACGTATGCCGCACCTCGCCCCGACTTCTGCACGTGCTCATGGCTCACGCAGCCTGGTGGTGTGACGCTGTCAGACGGCACCAAGATTGCATCGGGCGGCACGTGCGCGCGCATCGTGTTCCCCAAGCGTGGCGCCAGCGCGGGTATGGTCTTCTTCTGGTGCATCTTCAGGTGCGCGCCGCGCCTCCTGTGTTGGCCCCGTGCTCATGCGCCTCGCTCTCTCATGTGAGAGGGGGGTGGGGTGGGGGTGTCATCCCTCTCCCATGGGGCGGGGCATGATCAACTGAAGCAAAGCTGCGGCTGGTCAAGGGGGCCAGCTGCAACTGCTGTCACCATGCTGATGCCAGCATGAAATGCCGAACGTTGCTGCACATCTCACGACCGGCATACTGTCTTGATTTGTTACATGTGCCCTCTCCATGTGCCTGCAGTGTGGCGGTGGCTGCAGGCCTCGTGGTCGGCGGCCGTGCGGCGTATGAGTGGTGTGTACGCCTTGGCAAGCTGGGGCAGACTGGTGCCGGGATGGCTGGTGTCCGATGCATGCATATGTATGCCCTGTGCGTGTCACGACCAGCCAGGTCAAAGCAATGCACGCTGCATGGGCGACTGCGTGGACGCTGGGGATGTGTGCGCTATGTTTGCACCAACTCCTTGTGCATCGCTCACACCTGCTTTCAATCCGTGCCTTGCTGTGCGTGCTGCAGGGCGGAGCAGCGGCAGTGGCAGTTCGGCGGTGCTGGCGACGGCACGTGGGGCGGGTACGTGCGCCTTGGGTGGGAGGCGGTCGCGTCACGTGCACGGGGCGGTAGCAGCAGTGCGGCTGGGGGCAGCCACCAGCGAGACTACGGCAATGACCACTGGTGAACGCGGCAGCTGCAGTAATGCGCACAGCTGCAGAATAGCTGCATTGCATGATCCGATGCAACTGCCATTGTGCGACAGCTTAGCTGAAGTCAAGGACCTGGAAGATGATCGAGCATGTGTCCATGACATGCGTTGACATGTGTTTGCTGTGCATGGTGTGACTGATCAAGCCACACGCAACAAACAACCATGGACCTGTGGACCGCCTTGTGCCTGTGTAAGGAGCACGTGCACTGCAAATAGATGTTGTGGGTCTTTTTACAGGCAGCAGCTCACGTCAACAAGGCATCAGCTGTGCAAGGGTCTGAGCCGTTGGATTGGAGGACTGTGTATGCATAAAGCCGACCACTTACACTTGTTAGCAGCAACTACGATCAAGCTATAAGTTGTGGTTGTTGAAAAATGTTAAATGTAAGAGGCAGGCACACCTGCCCTAGCGATGAGCTGAGCACTTAGGCATAGTGCACACTGCCACTATGCAAAATGCAGCGTGAATCTAAAGACACTGTTCCAGGTTGAACCAGCCTCCAGCTCAGCTTCCATCAACTTGCACAGATCCTATAGTCTGCAATGGTGGAATCTAACGAACCTGCGCACTAAACTGCACCTCTGTTTGGCTGCACTCACGGCATCATGGCTTGTCAGTAAGACGGTATGTTCATTGCAAGGAAAGAATTAAAGGCCCCAGCTCATGAAACTGGGGTCAGTCTGTACAAGGGGTCCACAGTGCCTCAGGTATGTAATTGTGTGCGTACGTGTTGAGGTTTGTTATCATAGGCCACTATGGTGGATGGTCTGGATACACGTCCAGCAGTGCGCCAGCACCCAACCAACATACCCTTCCGTCGTACCCGTTGCATGTGCAAGCATTGAAATGTTAACCAAAGCTGGTCACAGGCATGTGCGAGCACATGCGCTAAGCGCGTGAGGCGCCTCAAAAAGCACGATCCAGAAGCTGTCCCAGGCAAGAGTGCAAACAAGGGGACCTGGTTCCAGTGTGCTGCTGTGCCTGCCGCCAGGGTTTCACCAGGTCACACCTCCTGCTGGTCTGGAACCAGCGCAGCTGCTGCCACACTTGCTGTGCCCGCCTGTGTCTGCATGTGCTGGCTGCTGTGTTGGCACGCCGCTAGCCACGTGCGCACTACTCACAGTCACCTCCCTGTTCACCTTGAAGCGGCAGCCTGTATCACCCTGCGCAGCGCCAGCCATGGCCCCCTGCCTGTGGATGGTGTCATGCCGATGGCGTCAAGTGCTCCCTTGGCCAGCTGGCTGCTGGTCGACATGACAGCTATGCTCATGCTCCAGTGCACTTGTATCACATGGCTCCTTGAGTACCTCGGGTTGGTCCTGTGGCCTTGTGACCACATCCACCACTGCTCCTGCTGTGGCTGCTGCCCCTGCTGCCTGCCCTGCATCGCTCGTCAACACTGGCTGTGCAACTGGCAGGTGCACATTATGCTGGGACAGTGCCAGCTCCAGTGCTGCTTGCTGCGCCTCACTCAGCCTCTTCCCCCTTGGTGAATCCTCACCAAATGGCTTCAAGCTGTTGCAGGCCAGCCCCACACAAGTGATGCCAACACCCCCTGCCTCCCCTGGCTGAAGCACAAAGACCCCTTCCTTGGTGATCAGCTCGACAGACACAGCGGACCGCTCGCCAGTTGCACCACCTGTGCTGGCTGCAGCTGCACTGATGCGCGCACGTCGTGCAGCTGCAGTTGCCACGTAGCCCGCTGCACTGTCGACTTCACCATCCTCCCCGCGCCGCTGACGTGACAGGGTCCTGCTCACCGCAACAAGGCCACCCCACAAACAACGGCAGTTGGGCAACTCAAAAGCTGCTCTGTACCAGAGGGGATGAGACAGGTTCTCAAGTACATGAAGGGTAGCATGCGGGCGCTCGGCGGCACACCCAGACAGCCTGCATGAATGTGTCGCGGCGTGCACGTGCTGCAGCAGCTGCACCGCACTGTCGACCCAGAACCTAACATGCCCTTTTGGCTCAGCCCGCCACGCTGCACCAGGCTCCCTATGCAACCAAGACAGCTTGGGCGCAGGTACAGGAATCTGGTCTGCGTCTGACCTACATTGATGATGCCCTCCAGACCTGGTTTACAGCTCACCTGCCAAGCCAGCATGCTAGAACGAACATCAGCAGCGTCCCCACGGCAGCGGCGATGGCGAATCCCGTGTCTGTGCAGGTTGTGCGGGTTGTGCAGATTGTGAACGTGGTGACCATAGGGTTGTGCCTACGCTGTTCTCTGCTGTAAACACTTACAAGCGAGGAGGGAAAGCCAGTGTGCTTGTGCTCGCGGAAATGGCGGGGGAGGTGGGAATATGGGAAGAGGAGGTGGGAACGGGGAGGACTGAGCTGAATCCATATGAGCTGCTAGAATGCGTGCCATTGTATTCAAGCTCTGCTCAAGCAGCACGCAGTTGCAGGGTTCCTAGCCGTGGCACTGAGCTAGATCAGGACTGAGTTATGCATTCTGAGATGATTATCTTGTAAAAGTGAACCAAATGTTGCCGGAGAGCCGTGCCCACGTGCGCGCATCCATGTGAGCGTGAGACTCTGTGCAACGCTTTTGACTCCCATGAATTGAGCTTGCTTCGGAGCAATGCCGTCTAAATTTCCCACAGCATGTCCACGAAAAGGAAGCTGAGTGTGAAATCTGTCTGGGACTGTACCGCACTGCTGCAGGCTTTCGAGGCGGCAGGCATTCGGCAAACACATGCATGGCGCCTTTGGAAGTGAGTTCGGGCTGGCCGTGGATTCGGGTATGCAAATGACCTTGGCATTCGCAAGTTCTATGAAGAGTCACTGCAGGCGCGAAGGCGGAAGGGTACAAGGGATGTGGTGCTCGCTGTATCTTGCAGCGTCAGTCATCGCAATGGCAATGCATGCCGGCAGGCTGCCCCATGCACACCACCATGCGGGCCGCATGGGGGAGTGCCAAGGGTATGGCACATCCTTCTCCACGCCTCTCATGCTCACATACCTCAAACCTGCTTCCTACCAGCCAACATGGCCATGATATGCCTTGCCTGGCACCGTGAACGCGTTTGTACAGCCACCTGGTGCGGCACCCATCTGCCGAATGGACAGATGTGCCTGACCTGCCAAAGGCTGCGGTCGCACTGCTCGACGCTCGCTTCGTCAAGCTCACCAGCAGGTACGTCCTGGGCACATTGGGCAGCAGCTGCTGCTGCCGCCGCTGCCAGGCCACCCTCGTCCTGTGCTCATGCCCTGAAATGCTCGAGTGAAAGAGCCATGGCATAGGCTGCATGGCAAGGAGGGACACCTGCAGCGCCTCACGCATGTGCAGCTGTTATGTCTGTGCAACGTTGACCTTTCAAGCTAGCGCCTGCAGCCCCAGCAGCTGCGACACAGCACGTTCAGTTTGCACGTACAGCAGTAACCCCACATTGGGCTTGCCCCTGTCAGCCCCGCGGTGCACATCACGACGCATGCGTGGTGACATGCACTACATGCGCTGCACTACAGGGTCGTGACATGCCAGACGAGCGCAGACGGGGAGACGAGCAAACTGTTGGTGGAGCTGCAGGATGGTGCACGTGTGGAGGCTGTGGTGATGCACTACGACACGCGGTCACAGGGGGAAGCGTGTGATGGGCAGACTCAGGGCCGACTTGAAGCAGCACAGGAGGGTCAGGCACCACAGCAGGGTCACGGCCTGGTGGCGTGTGAGGAGCTGCAGGGGCCTGGGGAACTGGCAGCTGCAGGGGAGGAGGCAGATGCCAAATCAGAGGTGTCGGCATTGACGGCAGTGGGGCGGGAGGTGGCTGTGGCGGGATGGGGCGATGGGGAAGAGGTGTGCAGCAGCAGTAACAGCGTGAGCACACAGCGTGGCCCTGGGAGAGGCGGTGGCCACGGTGGGCGAGGCGGGCGGCGTGGGGTTGCCACCGGCCACAGGCGCGCAACCCTGTGCGTTTCATCCCAGATCGGGTGCCAGATGGGCTGCACATTCTGCGCAACAGGTGCGCCGTGTGGGCGACCACACAGTGTGTTGGCAGCTCCCGGCCACGCTGTACCCTTTCAAAAAACTTTTGATATTGCCCTCTCATGCTGCACTGCCCACCCTTGCTGCTGTCGTTGTACCAGGACCAGTGCCTGACATAACGAGGTATTGCTACAGTCATGGGTGCAGATCTGCATAAGTAAATCGTGCCTCATGGGACTCACACCCTGAACCTCATGCACAGGCACCATGGGCCTGAAGGGTAATCTCACAGAGGGCGAGATCCTGGAGCAGCTGGTGCACGCCAATACGGTATCACGTGTGCGCAACATTGTGTTCATGGTGAGGGGGAGTCCGGTGCAGCTGCACCTGATGCCCACCACCCGCGCCTGGGCTGGTACTGCTTGCTGGGCTGCCACATCTGGTGCACCTGCTACATCCGTGCGGGGTTCACTTAAAAGACCTTGAACGCCATAGCAGCCCACACCTAGCCTGCTGTCACCGCCCCGCTGATGATGCTCCCCACGTGCCCCTCCCCATGTCGTTTGGGCCCCCTCACCATCTCATCCTCATACGCTCCCTCATCCCCACCCCACCCCGTCCCTCTGTTGCGCGTGAGACAGGGCATGGGCGAGCCGCTGTCCAACTACGATGCGGTTGTGGGTGCGGTGCGCGCGATGACGCACCCGCAGCTGTTTGGGCTCGCGCGCCGCCATGTCACCATCTCCACCGTGGGTGTCATCCCACGCCTCAAGTCCCTGCACACCGACCTACCGGTGAGCGCGGCATGGCGCCTGGCAGGCGACGGTATGGTTCGAGTTTGGGGTCCATGCTACTGGGCTGGATTTGAATCTGAATTTGGGGCTTGGATCTGCGTTCAATAGTTGTGCAGCCGCCTTGCCTGTACTGGCTGCTGTGCCGTTCCTCTGACAAGACTGCACAGCACCCATGCCATGCCCACCACGAGCATATTACAAGCTCACGGCTCCTCACACACATTCACACATGCTCATGTACGTTCTTTTTGCTGCTGCTGCCTGCTGCAGGGCGTGAGCCTTGCACTGTCACTGCACGCACCAAGCCAGGAGCTGCGCCTCCAAATCGTGCCCAGTGCCCGTGCGTACAAGCTGGACCGGCTGATGGAGGTGCGTGCCCTATGGATCTGCTTTTTGCAAGCGCTTCAAGGTTTGAACGTGAATCAAATCTTGTTTGTGATGCCATTGGATCGGTGCGCCTGACGGCTGCTCGCATGGACCTTGCGCACACTGCTTCCACACTCCTTTGCTTGGCTGTCACAACTGTCTCATCGTACTGCCTGCTACTGGGGGGCCTCACATGCAGGCAGTACGGGAGTACGAGGCGGCCAGCGGCTTGCGCGTGTTCTTTGAGTACGTGATGCTCGACCACGTCAATGATGGTGGGTGCCTTCAGTCAAAGGCCTATTGAAGTTCCCTTTCATTTGCTGCTGCCTGCATCCACTCCAGTGTCCATCGCAGTAAGGGAGCCTGCATGCAGTGCTGCCCATCGTCATGATGTACCAATGAGCACAGCATGGCCCACTGCCTGTCCATCTGATACAGCCACAGCTGGTGCCTGATGCCATGTAACTGAGCAATGCCTGTGGCCAACCCTCTCATCTGGTATCTGCCCATCCGTCGTCCCCTCAGGCCCTGAGCAGGCGCATGAACTGGGCGCGCTATTGAAGCCTCATAATGGCAGCCTGAACCTCATCCCCTGGAACCCAGTGGCGGCAGAGGCAGCTGCAGCAGCTGCAGTAGAGGCGGGCGGTGGGCCTGCGCCGCTGGCATTCGCTGCTCCCACCCCCGAGCGTGTGGCTGCCTTCCAGGCGATCCTCAGGGACACTGTGAGTGCTGCCCACACCTGGTTGCTGCACTGTCTTCATCATGCAATAGGGCGGCCAGGTAGAGCAGCCTCTATCACCATCGGCATTCCAGACAACTTTGCAAGTCCTTGCGCTGCAGCCATTGTGTGTGGTGGGTGACGTCGGCACAGCCGTGGCGCTGCTCTGCTGAGTATCCTGTACAGCGCCTGTGGTCATCTCTTCCCGTTGCATACAGTGGCACCCTTCTGCCCCCTCTTGCCTTGCTTTCAAATTCCCACTACTGCCGTGTGCCCGGTTCTCCTGTCCACCCTCACTCTTTGCAGTACGGCATCCCCACAACAGTGCGCCAGGAGAAGGGTCAGGACATCAGCGGGGCGTGCGGCCAGCTGGTGCTCAACGCAGCACAGCAGGCAGCAGCGATCGCTGCAGCAGCTGCAGCCAAGGCAGCAGCCACAAGTGCGGGGTCTGCTGCAGGCGGGTGCAGCAGCGGCAGCTGTGGGTGTGAAGGGGACGGCGGGGCAGGGGTGCAGGCACCGGGCGTAGGGGCTGTGAGGGATATTGAGGAGCTTGCACATTGATGGTGAGGGGCATGAACAATGAAACATGGACCATGCATCTGTAATTTGCTCTGTGCGTTCAAAGTTGTGTGATCTCTGGCTTGTGCAATTCCATCTGCAGCGACAGCACGCTGTTACACATTGCTGGCAATGATGATGTGTCAATAAACATACCTACACACACGTACAGGCCGGCCAGCCTCCCAGCTCACACCAATTGAACAAAACAGAGAGCAAACCAAACACCTGACAAAACGCTGTTGATGACAGATAACCAGGGGCACAGGACCATTGTCGCAGTAGCCAGGCTGTCAATTGTTCGATGGAAAGAAACATGAAGCGCATCAGGAAGAAGACAGCAATTATTTGAACTGTTGAGCTGCTCTGCACGCTGACGTGCGCAGCAATCATACATTGAAGCATGCTGGATCATGGATATGTGGCAAACCAGTGGAGCTGTTTGTGTAGCTGCATATTGACATGTTGTGCAGGAACGCTTGGTCTGCAGCGTGTTGCACCAGAACACTGTTCGGCGCAGGCTTCACAGTCAAAGCTGTGTTCATGTGACAGTTCATGTCATGCCAGCATGCCATACAGCACACCGTTCATCCCCTACCCACCCCCTGCCTCAGCCATGCCGGTGCCCTGCCCCCCTGCAAGGGCCCCCCCTGCACCTACACCCCCACCCTGCTGTGCGTGCGCGTGCCGGCTGGTCGCCGTCACGGAGATGTGTATGCTGGACGGCCAGGCGGCACGTGGTGCACTGCCACCCGCCTGCCCGCTGCTAGCCACGCCCGCTCCGTTGTGCCCCATGACTAGCATGCCCCCAGTTGCGTGGTGGCTGCCGCTGACCTTCTCAGCCCCTGCGTACTCCCCAGCAAACTCCACACCGCTGCCACTATGGTGGTGGCTGTGGCTGCTGAAGAGGCCGGCTCCTTCGCCAGGTGCGTGTGATGCCGCCCAACGCTCCAGCCCTGCACGTTGCCGCGCGCTCAAGCGCACCAGCGGCCGTGCGGCCTGCAGCATGCAACACAGCGCCCGTGACAGCTGCTTCGGGTTTTTGATGGTGGTCATGTGAGTTCAATTTGCAAGGGAGGAGGCTGCCAGAAGTGTGTGGCTATGCAGCATCACAGAGCCACACACTCGTCTCCTCTCCAACTGAGCAAGCAGAATGCTCACGGGGGCCTGTAACGATTGCAGGCCCCTATTTGCTTGTGAACTACCGTATGCTACGCCGTGCTAGGCCATGCCAGAGTGAAGGACTCGATGATGCTGTGGATGGCATGAGGATCCTGCTCTGGAAACAGGTGTATGCTTGCAGTGGATACAGGTGTAATGACTGCAATCCTGCTGTGAATACAGGTGTACGCCTGCAGTGAATACAGGTTCAACTTTGCTGTGAGTACAGGTGTACGCGACCCACCGTCATGAGGGAGACTGCATGGTCCACACTGGATGCCAGGCCGGCTTGCAGGAAGCATGCGGCCATGACAGTCGCGCTGCGCCCGTGGCCATGCGCGCCTGCAGGCGGTCCTCGGCACGGGGGGCGAGCCACGGAGGCCGTGGGCACATGTGCGCTGACTCGAGGCGGATGGGCAGGACTGGTTGCATATGAGCTGCACCCGAGCTGCAAGTACTGAAGCCTTAGCCTGCCTTAGCAGCAAGTTCAGAGCAGCAGGGTGGATCTGACACGTGATGGTCAATCCGGCTGGGCTTGGGAGTGCATCCATTTCCAGCATGGGCTGGAGGCCGCACAGCAGTTACAATGGGGTTGGGTGGTAGCGGCAGCACTCACAGTGGATGAGCACGGACCCGCTCCGGGCGTGCTCCCGCAGCGCCCACTCCACCCCGGCGTCAATCTGCTGCACGCTCGGCACTGCACAGCAAGTCGCAGGGCGCGCAGAACACACATGGCAGCATCAAATGTAATGTAGGTTTTGTTTGGAAATAAATCATCTGCACGCGTTTCACCCTGCTGACACAGGCACAGGCGAGGGGCACATAGCCACACACAGCAGGTCTCTCTGGACACCATTGCAGAGCGTGTAGGCCCATACACCGAGAAATGCCAACCTGAAGAATGCAAAGGGTGGGTGAGATGGCGGCAGTCCAATCACCCAGCTGCCTGGAGCGGCGCACCCCGAGTATCCCACACAGGGAGGCACAGGTAGCGTGCGCCATGTGTGCGCGGCAGCTCGCATGTAACATCGAGCACTGAGGGGCGGCCAGGCGGCAGGTGTGCCGCACTTGAGGGCCAGCCACCAAGGTACCAGCCAGGCAGCACCTGCCGTGTGGGTTACATGGGACAGCCGTGTGCGAACCAGTGCAGATTGTTGCATGTGGCATGTTGCATGCGGGTTGCCCCTGTGGTGGGAAGGGTGACCACTGCGTGAATGGGGCTTGTGATGGGTGACAGCTGGTAGTGGTGTTGCTCTGGATCCAGGGCGCTGCCATCTGACCCTGACTCTGTGCAGCAGCCGCAAGGCACTTGATGTAATGGCTACCACACATGGCTCAAGGTTCGGTGCACTCTGCGTGTGGTGTGGAACGCGTTCAGCTGTGCAGGTAGCGTCTTCATCCTGCAACCGTCCACCCACCCTATTGTACAACGGCTCGTTCAGCAGCAGCGCGCGCGCCGCCCACAGCTTCACACGCAGCCCCACATGCTGCGCGGAGGGCATGCAGATCACGACAGGTTGGGATGTGCAGTGGGAAAGCAACCCACAGAGAGCAATGCGGACAGCGCAGCGCCTGGTGCATGCTCAGGAGGTGCACAGCAGGATCGCGCCCTGTACGGTTCTCTTTTGCTTTCATGTTCCGGTGCGTATTCTGGCGTACACTCATGTACTCCACTTTCCACCTACTCACTCTACTCTACTCTGCAACTGTGCACAATGTGCTGAGACTCACGTATGGCCACCACAGCACCCAGCTCCAGAGGGAGATGCGGCCCTCACGCGGGTCCTGCATGCATGGATCGGCATGATCCACCAGTGTGACATGCCAGAGCGTGCATGCACGGGTGGCAGGTTCCATGTGCCACCCAGCACACCCCGCTGCACACCTTTCCAAGCAGCCATGTGCTGTGAGGCGCATAGCTTGCGTGTGCAGCTGCTGCCACAGCCAAGCCAGCAAAGGAGATCCAGGAACCGATGGCAACATAATGTGTTGGGGCGGACCCATGGAGGTACAGGGCACACGTAGCTAGCGCTGGAATTGCCGATATAGTGCCCACAATCAATGACAGCCCCATTCATGTACCGGTCAACTTTTCAGCATGGACCCTTTTGATAGTTTTCTAGGCAAACTATACGTTGGCATCTTCGTCTGCATGTACTGGCGAAGCATTTTCGTTTGTATTCTCATGATGATGGTACAGCATGTGATGGTGAGGTACATCTGGTACCCCCAAGATCGGCAGCACGGCAACAGAATGATCGTGATACAACCACTACGCTGCGTTGAATGACTGCACGGGAGAGCCTAACAACACTGTGCGCAAAGCTGGTCATCGGCGATGGCTTGAGCAAAAGATCTTATACACCAGGCCCGATAGAGCGCCAGATTGAGCTACGGAGGCGATGCCTTGCCCTGACTTCGAGCAGCAGTCAGGCTAAGGATGTGCTAGCTGAGGAGCGGCAGCTCAGGGCCTTGCTAGCGCAAGAAGGCCTGGACCATGCGCTACGCAGGTGCGAGGCCTCACACTCCATGCCTGCAGCATGCCCAGCATGCATGATGCCAGGTCTGCGGCCATGCGTGAGCTCCTACGAAAGCGCCCCCGGCCGCTTTTATGGGAGCATCTTGCAGGAATGCTGTGGCATGTGTGTGCACCGTCTGCAGGGAGGCCATGGTGTGTTTGGCCACATTACTGGAAGCTCACCCAACCCTTGTGGACCAGCGTGGCGCGTATGCCATCGTTGTGCGTGCCCTGCGGGAACCCAGCGCAGCTCTCGACCACTGGAAACTCTCAGGCGCCCTGCACTTGGCGGCCGGCCTGGCACGCGCCTGCAGCAGCGCGCCTCCACCTGTGCGCAGTGATAGCGCTGGAGCTGCAGGCCCAGGGGAACAGCAGGCCAGCAGCAGCAGGCCAGCAGCAGGGAATCCGGGCGATGATGCTGCCATAGCCGGCCACCAGCATCCTAAACGCACGCGAACCGCCAGCCAACCAGTCAACAAGCAGCTGCCTGCGGCTGGGGGACAGGCAGCCCCCACAGCAGCAGCTGCAGCTACTGCCAGCAGTTCAACCTCTCCCCGCCGCCTCAGCCGAGCCCACGCGCATGCGCTGCATGCAGGGCTGGTCGCATGGGCTGCGCACTGGCACCCCCGCTGCAGGGAGGCGGCCCTGGATGGGCTCATGGCACTGCATGGGGCATCAAAACTGCGGCTGAACCAGCCCCAGCAGCGGCAGGCCGCTGCTGCAGCGCCCCATGCAGGCAGCCATGCAGCGTGCTGTGGGCCGGACGAGACAGGTGCAGCATATGGCGCTGCAGTGGCCTGCCTGGCAGATGACACGGAAGGCGCGCGCATGCGCGCCGCATCCTTGGTTGCTGCGCTGGCGCAGCAGGTGCCATGTGCGGTGCTGGCACACCCACGGTTCGGGACCCAGGCCGGCCAGCCGCTGCCGCTAGGTGACGATGCGTTCCAGCGGTTGTGTGCAGCTGCTGCGTGCGACGGGGAGGCGGACGTGCGCGCACAGGCGCTGAGCTGCCTAGAAGGTACGGTGAGGACTATGGAGTGTGCGTGCTTCTCAATACAGCTCAACAGCTTGGTTGAAGACTTGCTTTGCACACTACAACGTACAAGCTGTGGACTTCACGTGGAGTTTGGGTGGCTGTGCATCTGGGCGTCTGGGTGCCACGTGTCATGTGCTGGCAGGTGGGCATCTTCTACACAGTGGTCGTCCTCCATGAGTCAAACATGCAAGTGCTTGTGCTCGTTCCCGCCCACATGCAGGGCTTGTCCGCATAGGTGTGGGAGGCGCGCGCGTGCGCCTGCAGGCGCTGTCCAAGAAGGCAACACTCAAGGCTGCCCTGCCAGCTGGCACCTCAACTTCGGCAGGAGGCAACCAGCAGGCGCAGCAGCCCCAGCAGCAGCGGGGCAAGGGTGGCAGGGGCAAGGATCAGGCTGTTGGAGGCACAAGGGCGGCGGCAGGTGCCATGACTGCAGCCGCAGGGGAGGGGCCGGGTGTGTGGCATGAGGCGCCATGGGCAGGCACGATTGGCACACGCGCTGCTCTTCCCCTGTTTGATGCATCTGTGGGTGCGCTGGTGCACGGCAGCGAAGATGAGAGCAGTACGGTGCGGCTGCGCGTGGTGGGTGTACTGCAGGAGATCGCTGCGCAGGAGGTTCAGATACTGCAGCGGTACACGAGCAAACGGGCGGTAAAGCATGCAGCCAGTGGCGGCGGGGAGGGTGGTGACAGTGTCTGGGGCCGGCTGCCACCGCCAGGGGCCAGTGCGTTGCAGGCGTGTGAGCAGTGCTGCGCCCTGCTGGTGGACCTGCTGCACGACGCGGTCCCCCATGTGCGCGCAGCAGCGGCGCTTGCACTGGAGCGCGTGTGTCGCCCACCTGTTGCCGCTACTACAGCTACTACAACTGTTACAACTACTGCTAGAGCGGTTGAAGGGTTGCGGGAGGGCAGCATGGCAGCAGCAGGGCCAGGCTCAGGGACAGGGACAGGTAAAGATGGGGCACATGGGGCGGCACTTGGCTCAGCTACAGCAGGGCCACTGCTTTTGGACGGGGACCAGCTGGATGCAGTCATTGCTGCTCTCTGTGACGGCTGTGAGGAGGCGCGGCATGCAGTGACACGGTTGCTGGCCACTATCCCCCTGCTGTCCGCTGACCGCTTCATGCAGCTGGCATCAGCCCTGGCTGACGTGTGCACACGCTACCCGGCTGACACACACCTGTCACTGGATGCCGTGCGTACGGCAGCGGCGCGCATGCCGGATGCTGCACGCGCAGCAGCTACTGCAATTGCTGCTGCAGCTGCCGCGGAGCCCTTGCCTGCTCCTTCACCATCAGCAGGGCAGTCCCTACAGCTGCCAGCAGGAATGGTGTGCCTGCCCAATACGCTGCGGGCCCATGGCCGCGCTGGGCAGCAAGCAGGTGTTGGGGTAGTGGTGCCAAAGCGGCCTGCTCTGCTGGTGATGGCTGCACTAGTGGAAGGTTCAGGCGGCATAATGCAGCCAGAGTAAGGGGGAGCATGCAGCTGGCGGGGTGGCTGGGGCCAGTGTAATAAACACATAATTGAACTAACCGGCAAGGGTTTGGTGTAGGCATGCGAAACAATCAGCAGGGGCTGTGCAAGCAGGAAGGTGTATGCGCGCCCATGTTGTGACATGGCTTGCAGGAGCATCAAGCATGGCAGGCATGTTCGTTGCCAAGGTTAGTCACGGTCGCCCGATGGGTTACGGGCCCGCGTGTGCGTGGCAGTGCTTTGATGTGGGGCGAACGCCATTTGATCGTCTGCCACTGCACAGGCAGGAAATTGGTAAGTCGCCCCATGCACACAAATCTAGATCAGTGCAGAGCTAAGGCATATGTCTGGTGCTGGACACCAGCATAGCCATGCTGAGGGTGCGTGTGCTGTTGCATGAGATGCATGCATGGGTGGGTGGCTTGGCTCAGAAGGCAAATTGTAATCACTCTTGCGTCAGGCGCAAATTACCACTTGGAATGACTCATCCCCGCCTTGCCATGCGTCCATGCAGACCATGCGCCCATGTGCCATGCATCCATGCAGATGCAGGTGTGCAGTGCAGAATCGAGGAAGGCTCAGTATTAAAAAGCTCGTTTTCTTACTCCATCACGAATTATCGGAATTGGATTTCTGGGATGTTATCGATCCTTGCCTTCCAGAGATGCCAGGTGCATACGTGCAGTGCATGGGGTCGGCTGCAGACACCAGCGTGCCTCCCGCCAGCGCCATCCGCTGCCGGCGAGCCCAAGCCAGCCGGATCAGGGAGCGGACGAGGGCGGGGGCGGCGCGGTGCAGCAGGCCGACATGCATCATGAAGTGCTGGTGGGCCTTTGAAGCCTGGCACCAACACATTTGCGCACGGAGGCGCACTCAGGGCAAGGCAGAGTGCGGCGGTGCAGGTGAGGTGCATGCGACGCCGCTGAAATGCATATCGTGCGATCGGCAGCATGCCAGGGAGATTCTTGGCGCGGGAAACTCTGGCACAAGCAGACGGCATGCGGATTCTCATGCGCCGACACATCATTGCACTGGTAGTGAGATTCAAAATGCATGGTGGCTGGCGTGTCCATGCGCAGAGGTGGGCCGTCCCATGGTGCATGTGCCAATAGTACGTGTGCCGGTGCGCAGGGCGGGAGAGCTTCATGCTTACGATGCATCAGCACCTGTGGGCATTGCGCAGGTTCAGCAATTGGCCGCACACTGATGGCCGCACGTGCAGTACACGCACAGCTCCAAATACGTCACAGGGAATGTGCTTACTTCAGGCTGTCCTGCATATGGTTGATGGTGGCTGTGTGGGGACCCGCTGTGGTGCACTGCACCACCCCCTTTGACTGGCTAGCTGACTTTCAGGTGAAGCAAGCCTGACCTGCACCTTTGGGTGCATTGCGATTGCACGATAACTCATTTTCAGGGGCCTGCTTGGACCTGCCTCACCTCACAATACCCCATGCAGGCCCCATGTAGCACCATGTGCATATATCAGATATGTGAGGTAGATACTCACAGGTCACAGCTCACTGTGCAAACGGCACTGCCCACAGGCTGCTGCGGGTGGTGGGAGTGGCGGGCAGGGGCCAGGCCTTGACGGCTTTGCAACTTTTGGCAATGGCGGTGTGCTGTCTGAAGGCTTGGTGCAGCTGCTGCTGGGCATCCAGGCCTCGCAGGCCGCAGCCACCGCCAATGGTGCGGCTCGCTCCATGCCTCTGCCGCCCCACATGCCTGGCTGCATGCATTCACGGGACCGCTGATTCAGCCCCAACCTGCCTGGTTGCACTCACCCCCATCCCCATTGAGCATCAATAAGTAAAATAAAATAAAAATACGGCGGTTCACAGATTCATAATGCTTGCCGAGCCCATTAGTTAGATATTTCTAAAGACCATGGAGATCGACCATTAATAATAATAACACGGCGTGTCACAGATGTGTCTGCATCGAACCATTGTCCGCATGGAACCATAGATGCACCACCACTGTGCACCGCTGGCCCCGTGCACGCCCTCCACGCCACACCACAGGGGGGTCAGCAGCAGCCATGGCTGGGCTGCAGGAGGCCGCAGCGAGCAGTGGCACGGCCCTCGCACGTGCAGTGGCTACGTCACTGGGGCCAGAACTCGCACAACTCACACCTCCTGGACCTGGTAGTGCAGGGTCTGCTGGCGGTGGCACGGGCGTGCTGCACGTCCATTTGGGCCGCATCCTGGATCTGGGTAGGGCCCCCGCACACACAGCATCAGCACACGCGTGCTTTACCTTCACTGCCTTCGCTGCTGTGTGCTGCTGTGTGATGTGATGAGGTACTGCGCAGCTTTTGATGCGCATGGCCAACCGACTGTGCATGGCCATTTGATGTGCACCGTGTGGCGCCCGCGGAGTGCTGGTTTGCAGGGTTATGTGCACACCTGCGCACACTGTGGGAGCACATATGCTCATCATACACAAAAAACTTCCTGAAGCACACTTGTAGCTGATATGCTGGCCAGGTGCAAGACCTGGCTGCCCTGCCCAGCCGCACCATTGATAGGTGACTGTGTATGCCACAAACGTGGCGCAGGAGAGACGGAGCTGGAGAGCCGGCTAGCTGCCTTATCGCAGGCCCTCTCACAGGTGGAAGCAGCAGCAGACACTGCTGCGGCAGAGCCGGCAGCAGGGCGCCCCCCACAGCCTCCAGCAGCTGGCCATGAGGCTGCCAGCAAGCAGGAGCAGGGCCAGGGTGACTCCAAACCTCCTGAGGTGTCAGACAGCATGCAGGCCGAGGCTGAGCGAGCAGGCACAGAGCAGCAGTCGGAAGCCAGCAGCCAGAGTCGCACCCTCCTGGGGGCCAGCAGCAGCAAGCGTAAGGTTGGCAGCAAGGCAGCAGAGATAGGGGATCTGTTGGGCGAGTTGCTGGTGGGGGCTGCAGGCGGCGCATGGACCGAGCGGCTAGGCGCGCGCTGGGTGCGCCCAAGTCCAAATCGTTTTGTGTGTACTCCATACTCTGCAGTATATGTGCCGGTCCTGGGCCATGCACGTGGGCCATGGCAGCTGGTATTGGGTCGTGCCTCAACACACCCTGTAGGCCCAACCATCCCGCCTGCCTGCCCTGTTCATATGCTGCTGCTGCCATCGATGCTGCTGCTGCCGCTGCCGCAGCGTGCGCATGCAGGTGCTGCAATCAACGTCAACCCCAAGATCCGGCGTGCGGAGCGGCTGCAGCAGTTCGGCCAGGTGTGGGCACTGCAAACAGCACAGATATATGCAACTACACAGGCAGGCCCGCCAGCGCACACATCGCTTGGCACCTGGCAGTACTAATGGCACCCTGAAGTGCAACCAATGCTGATGGCAGGCTGCGCGCAGCTTGGTGCATTGAACTGGCCTCATTGGCACACATTGCACATGCCTCAGCCTAACCTTCCGGGCCTGCAACGGGACTGGCCAGACCTGATGAGCGCTCCTTGGTCTCCTGCTGCACCGTGCAGATCCTCGCGGACAAGCTGGCTGGGTTGGGTGCCGGCCTGGGCGAGTGAGTTGCACGGATGGCAGCACAGCGGCCAGCACTTGACTGAGCAGGTGGGGCAGGCATTGACAGTAGTGCGGTGGGTTGCATGTGGCTGCAATGCGCTCCGCCCGAACAAGCATGCCGGCGTTTGGATTTGACATACAGTATGTGCCCCTCTAATATACCTAATGTTATTCATATGTGCCCCTCTGTCCGCCACAGGGGCTGCACGCCCTACGTATTCAGCCCTGGCGGCGCAGCCCTCCCAGAAACGCTCGTGCTGCCGTCCTTTTCACTGTCCCAGACAAGTGGCAACTGCGTGCTCATGTGCGCGCCTGCGTGACGCCCGCTTGCCCGCCGGGCCTGCCTGCATGTGCCCCAGGCCATACAGCATGCCAAAACCACCACCACCAACAAAAACGACGACAACGACAACACGCATGACAGCACAACAATCACGTCCGCACCACCCGCAGCCCTGAACTCCTGGGCTCCCCGCGCTACGCGGGCCAGTGGGCGCAGCTCAACACGCGCGTGGCGTGCCTGGGACCGGCATCCGAGTACCTGCTGGTATGATGTGCATTTGTGCATTGTGGGGGCCACCTGCAAAAGCCGGGTCCGGGCTGGGGCGTGCAGCGAGCTGTGCGCTGCAGCAGCAGGTGCAGACTGGGCAGGTCTGGCAAGGCCTGCTCTTTGCACCCTGCGACCTTGGCTGCTTCTGTGAGAGCTGCGCTGAGAGGGGCCCCAATGCAGGCTGTAGTGTTAATCTACCGGCATGGACTTGAACACTTGATATGTGTAGATTGTGTAACAAATGCATGTATTGCATGTGTGTACTGCCGTGGACGCCTTGCACTCTCGCAGCTGCCGGCGGTGTACCGCGGCGCGGCCACGTCATCTGAGGCATTTGCATGCCCCACGTGCCGGAATGAGGTCACACTAGGACCTGAGGTCCGCATCACACTGGTGGGGGAGCCGCCCGGCACGCTGCTGCGGTGAGAATTGTATCGCTGTACCTGTGTACTTCTGTACCTGCGTGCGCCTGCGTGCCTGTGTGCACAATGCGTGCGTGCATGCCTTCCTGTCTACCTGTGCACGCCAGCCGAGCCCTTCCTGACAGCCGGGTGCATGCTGATGTGGCGGTCTCATTAGAATGCTCTAGGCTCCGGTGTGGATGCTGTAAGTGCTGGGCACTTATGACCCGTATGACCCCACGCCCCGTCACCTTCAGCCCCTGCCCCACCCCTGCCCTGTGCGCACTGCACCGCTGACAGTTACGGCAGCCGCGCCGAGTTCCTGGCAGCACTGCAAACAGGTGTGGCTTTTGGGTTTGGGGACGGGGGCCTGGAGGGCGCAGTGGCTCGGCTAAAGGACAAGCTGGATGCACGAGGCAAGGTGCGTGCCTCTACATGCAGGCGCTCTACATGCCAGCCTCAGACTCTCAGCGTGTGCTTCAAGGCTTTGATGTCAGGATGGCCTGATACCCCCCGGCCCTCCTCCCAACTTTACAAAACCAGACATTGCACACATGATTACGGTCCTCGAGTAGCTGGCACCCTGCTGTGTAGCTTCTTCTATTCATTTTGAGTGGTCATGTCCCCTAGACAACAAGACTGCTGCTGTGACTGGCTCAAAATGCCATGGCTGGCAAGGGCTGAGTGTGCCTTCTGCCTTGCTGTGGATATCGACACAATGTGCTTGCAGGTGCTGGAGCGTGTGTTGGGCGGTGGCGTGCTTGGGGAGCTGCTGCAGGCCCTAGCAGGTGCCAAGTGGCAAGGAGGGGCAGCGGGATGGGGCACCACAGATATGCGCACCCAACCAGCGGACATGCCTGCCCAGCAGGCGAGCAATGCCAGTGGCAGCAGCACGCCTAAGAACACCTCAATGCATGCCAGCGGCGTGCCCAAAAACTCCTCCTCAAGTGCGGCCAGCAGCACAGGCGGCTGGCAGGCAGCTGTCAGTTCAACCCTGGCAGACCTGCACAAACGGCTGCAGGCTCGAGTCAGTGAGTGGAATGGTGGCAAGCAAGGCAAAGCGGCGGCATCCTCGCCCCTCAACATCACGCGCTTGCTGGATGGGGTGCTGCTGGAGTCAGTGCTGGCAGGAGGTGGTGGTCCGGCTGGTGCTACTGCAGCAGCAGCAGAAGCAACAGAAGGCAGTCAAAGCAAGGATGGGGAGGGTGGTAGCAGCAGCGGCGGCAGTAGCGGCGCGCATGATGGTCAGACACAGGGTGAGGCAGGTCATGCAGTGGGCGCTGCTATGGCGGATGG
This sequence comes from Chlamydomonas applanata, assembly GCA_001662365.1. Classification (NCBI taxonomy): domain Eukaryota; kingdom Viridiplantae; phylum Chlorophyta; class Chlorophyceae; order Chlamydomonadales; family Chlamydomonadaceae; genus Chlamydomonas; species Chlamydomonas applanata. The sequence continues at coordinate 77,476 of BDCZ01000134.1, forward strand.
TGTGTGGCGCGATGCAGTGGGGCAGCTGCTGCGGCAGGGGCATGTGCGGTGGCTTGAGGCACTTGGGGTGGAGCAGCCACCTGCAGGCGGTGTGGCAGCATCGCTGCTTGCGGACCACTGGAGCAGCACTTGAGCAGCTAAGGTCTCTGAGGTGCACCTTTGCGTGACGTGGCAAGGAACTGCACACAGGGAGCAGGGTTAGCCTTTACATAGGTACAGTGAGGCTGCTGGCTGGCAAGCTGCGGGTGTGTGGGGCATGGGTGTGGGCCGAGGAGCACAGAGCTGGGGGATCAGTGGGAGGAAGCTGTATAGCACATTGCGCATCTGACGCAGTCCATATTTAAGGGGCAGCAGCAGCTTCAAGTGGATGAAAGTGCTGCCATAGAAGCGGCGTGCATACAGCGCACAGGGATGATTGAGGAAGGCATCAGCACCTCTCGCATGGTACAGCCGTACCTTGGACAATGCCCAAGGTCTGCAGACGAAGAGACCCGAAATCAAGCATGCTTCGCAAATCTCTCACTGCTATGCTACGCTGAGGCTACGCTCATCCATTCACTGGGTGTAACAAGAGTGCAGCCGAGCTGCCTTGAACGTGCCTTAAACTTTGACTACATATTCAGGAGGCCGGAGGTGACTGCAGTGCATAGGCAGGCATCTTCAAAACAAGAGGCAAGTCCGGTGTCACAGCAGTGTGTTGGGTCCCCCGGTCGTTCGGTCCTGAAATGTGCAACAAACAGCCACACGGTCACGCAGGCATCTGACTCGTTCTAAGACATGTATGCGTAGATGGTCTGTGTGCTTCTCTTTAAAGACGGCCTGCTGGCCATCCTCTACTCCACACCCAGGGCTCTCCGCCTTTCAAGGTCGCTTCGAACCCAGCAGCGGCAGGGAGGCGTGAACAGCACATGTTTGGCGCAGTATTCAGGGAGGCAGCCTAACCCCCCAATCCAGCTGTCACTGCCAAGGACCTGACTGCTGAGCAGCCCAGCCAAACAGCGCCAGTGCGAATTACAGCCCAATAAATCTTGCAGCGGACATCTTGGGACGCCCAGCACGAGGGCTGCTGGTGTCCATCGCCCACAGCACAGCCAAGGCCCTGCACAGCGTCACCTACACCGCAGTAGGATGTGGAATCGCACACGAGTTATGCTCGCCTGCGTTGCCTGCTTCCTTGGGGTGGCCATCAAGGCTCGTGAGATGCCAGCAGCACTCACACACTTACGGAGCCTGCATCAGACGTCCAGATACTCGCTGTATCAAGGTGCGCACCAGCTGCGACGGCTCTAGTATATGCAGTGCCGCACACACCCCATCGCACCGGACATGCGCAACGCCATCGATATGGGATCCAGTCACCTGATGCCCGGCTCCCCTTCAACGCTGGTACCGGCATTCACGCAGGCGAGATCGTTGTGGTGTCGAGCGGAGGCGACACCGTCATTCATCTGAAGACAGAAAACCCTGCTGGCTGGTGGCTACTGCTGGGGGCGGACCGGGCAGGCTTACATGATGGTGCGCGCGCACTGCGCATGCAGCTTGAGTGCCCCGTGCCAGCACCCACATGCTTGCTGCAAGCTGTTCTGTGTGTGTTCTGTGTGTTGCAAGCTGTTCTGTGTGAGGGAACACCATGGTGCAGGGAATCCCAATTCAGTTTGTGCATGTGAACCTTGGACCCGCACCACCCCTCACCTATTGATGTCTCACCCCGCCACCACGGCGCACGCTGCACCTGCCTACAGCCTCAGGGCGCTACCATCCTCCGGCCTGTAGCCCCCATTTCACCCCCACCCGACCACCACATGCACACAGTCACGCACCTCTCCCTCATTTGAACACACAAGCACTGTCCTCACTACAACATCCCGCGCCTGCGCACGCCTGCGTGCTCGCCCCGCAGGTGATGTCGTCAAATTGAACGCGCGCGTCGTGTCAGACGACACCCTGGCTGCAGCCGGCCCTATCCGGAAGGTCAGCTCCGTCGACGGCGGCGATGATGGGGACACAGGAGGCGCCCAGCCTGCTGACGACCCCAGCCCACCCCCTCCCAGACGCTCATCGCCACCACCACGCGTCCCCAAGTCCCCACCCCCAAGCACCCCTGATGAGCCTGACGCCCCCAACCCGCCCCGGCCCCGCCGCAGCTCCCCCTCCCCAACTAGGAAATCACCCCCACCTGATGCCCCCGACACCCCCGACGCCCCGTCGCCCACAGCCAACACTGGCGGCGGTGGCAGCAGCAGCAACCCCGCGTTCCAGGGCCTGGGCTGGTACACGTCACGCGCCACAGCGTACACCAACCCATGGGCTGCCGATGTGTCAGACGCTTATGAGCTCAAGAGCATCACCTTCATCATGAATATCTGCGGCAAAGGCAATGACATGGGCGCACGGGACCTGGGCAAGAAATGGTTTGGGTATGGCGGCACTGCAGCCACTCTGCAGGAGTACTGGACGCAGTGCACGTACGGGCAGGTGAGGATAGTCCGTGCAAGCTGGGGCTGGCATGGCCAGGACCCTGCTGCTGGTGGCTTGCTTGAGCAGTGCTTGCGTGAGCTGTGCTTTCGCTGGAGGCTGGGGTGCTGGTGCTGGCGGGTTAGGGGGTGAGATTGAGGTATGGGTTGCTTGCCTCCTATATCATTGGGCACGCTGTGATTCCGCATCCGTAAGACTATGCCTGTGCAGCCAGTGGGTCACTGCGGTGTGCTTGGGGCTGCTGTCGTGCTCGCTGCACATACCGCAGCATGCCCAGCTCGCAACCCTGCCTGTTCTCGGCCCTGCTGCAACTCATCAGCATGGCACGGCCCTGTGACCCATCAGCATGGCCCTGTGACTCATCAGCATGGCATGGCCCTGTGACCCATGCTTACACACATCAAGGCATCATGCTGTGGCTCATGCTGCGACCCATGCGCCGGCCCATGCGCCCATGCAGGTGGTGCTGCGCAAGGAGAGCTCTATCATTGTGGAGCCGCCTGCACTGCCGTGCTCAGGCCGGCGCGCGCTGACGGGTGAGCAGTGGTCGGCGTCGCAGTGCGACAACGAGATCTGGGCGTGGCTGGAATCGGCAGAGGACTGGGCACAGGTGCGCCTGGCCTGCGTGTGTGCGTGTGCGCAGTACATACTGCATGCGCGCGCATGTTTGTGCGTGCGTGCGCTTGGCCTGCGTGCAAACGCCTGAGATTCTTAGAAGTTCTTTCAGGTGAAATCCTTCATGAAAGCCTTAACCTTCTTCGCATGAGTAACAAATGGTCTGCATCCCAAGCAGTGGCTGAGGCTTGTGATCAAAGCTCATGCCTGTACTATTTTGTGCATAGCCGTTTGCTGTGCCCGCCGCTGCCACGGCCATGCAGGGCACTGTACATGGGTGCAGCCAACCTAGTTTATTTCCTTGAAGCGTGATCTGCCACTGCCCTGCTGGTGGCTGTGCTGAGCACACACGGGTGCTGTGCTGAGCGCATGGGTGCTGTGCTGCTGTGTGGTTGTGATGTGCCCTGCAGAAATCAGGCATCCCCCTGGACCGGTACCCCCACCGCATTGTGGTGCTGCCGCCCAACGGTCCCTGCAAATGGTCCGGCATGGGCATGCAGGTAAAGCGCCCGGCCGTGTGGGGGCGCAGCGGGTGTATGAATTGAGGGGTTGGGGTTGGGTGGTTTGGTGTGACGGAGGGTGGGGCGAGGTGGCCATCAGTGCAGCACTGTCGATGATAACTGTGCCCAACCTATCAGCTGCAGCTGGGAGGCGTCCACTACAGCAATCATCACGTGGCAGTTGGCTTGTCCTCCCCACGCCCAACCAACTCATCCTGCCGGATCTGGATACCATAGTAGAGCACGGAACACCATATACATCGCTCTATTCTTGCTTGTCTCTTTCCTGATCTTCGGCCTATTCTTGCCTCATCTCCTGGCTGGCCTCTTCGTGATCTGCCTCCATGCTGCCTTGCTCACCTGTCTTCGGTCCTTGCACACCTCCGGCTGTTGTTCTCACAGGGCTGTGTGGGCAGCTTCGCATATGGCGGCCGATGCGCTGTGTGGCTCAATGGGGCCATGTCGGGCTACTCCCTTGATGCCGTCATGCACGAGCTGGGCCACAACCTGAACCTGCAGGTGTGCAGCCAGCCGTGGTCACACTGCACAGCTGTGCGCGCGCTCATGCATACTCTTGGTGAAGTCTCATGAGTCACGGCCTTGCGGCTTAGAGCCTGGGCCTGGGTTCTTGGGGCGCTTGGTGCTGGCATAGATGTTCTGCGCTTGGCTCTCCCCCCCCCCTCTCTCTCTCTCTCTGCCTCTCTCTCTCTCTCGCTCTCTCGCTCTCTCCCCCTCTCTCTCTCTTCAAACACACACACGTACACACGTGCCCCACCACACACCTTCTCACGCAACCACTCACACCCGTCTCCAACTCACTCGCCCAGCACGCGAGCGCCAACGGCAATGAGTACGGCGACACATCGTGCATCATGGGCCTCACGGCGGGCGTGCGCTGCTACAACGCGCCCAACACGTGGGCAGCTGGATGGGCCACACCCATCCCTGGCGGCGACCTCACCGGCACAGGTGGGGGTAGGCTGGGATTGGACTTGCTGGCTGGCTGGCAGGCAGGCAGGCTGGCAATGCCCTCCAGCAGTGACTGACAGTTGCAAGGGCAGTAGCAGGGAGGAGCACCCTTGTCCGCTGGATGTCAGCACCACGCGTCATGTACTTGTGCAGTCTGCACAGCATGCTGACGCCTGCAGCAAGCATCCAATGCAACCCATCCATCCGCCCACCCACCACATGCCACTGCCCGCCGCCGCTGTGTTCCCGGCCTGATCAGGCACCGGGGCAATGGCCTCCGGTCGCTGGACCACCTTCAGCCTGCCTGCACAGACCACGGTGCCCGCCAACATGCTGCGTGTCGTGCGGCCGGGCAGTGCCAGCCCAAGCGGCGCGCTGTTTGTGAGCTACCGCATGCGTGTGGGGTATGACGTCAACCTGCTGGACCAATACGCGGGCTCCGTGGAGGTGAGTTGATTCATCTAACAAGGTTATCCAAGGTTAGGAGTGGGTTAGATGACAGGATCAGGCCGCGTCGGGAGGGCCTTTCTGCGATGAAGGGCGCGAAGGGAGGAACCCAATTTGAGGGGTGGAGGTGGGGAGACTTAACCTCAAGGTGGAGGGAAAGGCGTCTGATGCAAGGCGGGGACAGGGGAACGCTTGGGATGCGAGGCAGGTTGGGGCTCGTGGCTGCGGGCAGCATGTTGGTGACAGCGGCGGGTGAGGCATGCCACTCTGCTCCCATCAATAACCAGGTGTCGATCCTGCCCCTACTGGTGGGACGTGCGCACCCTGGCATGTGGCCATGTACGAAAACTCCAAGGGGGGGGAACTGGACTGTCCAGGCACTTCATGTCTCCAGAGTGCGTTGCATGCTTCCCTAGCGTACTAGAAGCGTTCCTGCATCGCTAAAACGTGGATTTGATGACCCTGGCAATCAGTGGTCACTCCCAGCATATCGTCCAAGGGGGCAAATGAGGCGTGTTCTTCGCAACCCGAATACGCAGAACGCTTCAAATGGGAACTAAAACCATTTCCCGCGCGTTCCCGCGACGCCTTTGAGGGTCGACTTGGGTACCTGTCGGTGTCTGAGGGAGCCACCCCAACTCGTCAAACTTTGCAAAACGCATGTCTATCGCGTAAACAGGCTTGAAGTATCTCGAGCGTGCCGTCAGACGCTCGCTGTGCTCGTCTTCGACGTGCTTACCTGAGCCAATTCAGCATATCAGCCAGGCGGGACTGGAGGGCCTCCCCCACTTATCTGAGCATGCACATAGGTTGGGGGCTGCATATAAGCATCACTGCAGCACATTCTGGCTGCTCTAGGTCAGCCGTTCCTGTTTGCATGGGGCCTGCATGGGCACGCATGGGCACGTACCACGCCCATGCAGGCACGCATGCCGACATTTTTTTATGCCCTGATGATGTACATTCATGTCAGCACGTTCTTGGGAGCCTGCTGC